>JAFFZH010013370.1:43773-78918 GCA_018420115.1 Euura saliciscinereae
AGACAAACGCGAATAGAAAGAAAGAAAATTAACAAAAAAAAAAAAAACTTAAAATATAAAACAAAAAAAAAAAAATTACGAAAAAAAAAAAAAAAAAGAATAAAAAAAAAAAAAAAAAAATATTAATGCAAAACGAAAGTAAAAGAAAAAAAAGAACGATCCCAATTTTTCCATATACCATATAGTTTAATATCTCTACTATGTAAATTTGAACATATTTGAAAACTTATTAATAAACACTTTGAAACCGAGAAAGAAGGAACGGTTTTTAAAAAGACTAAGATCTCTCCCAGCGAGTGGGAGCTGGGTGGCCCGTATTTAAAATACTAACGTGTTACCAAATTTCAATAACCGACGATGATAACGGTTCTCGTTTGCCTGGAGAAAGCAGAAATCACAGGACTTTAAATTATAGTGAAATGGCGAGAGGAAAAGAGTCTACCAATTATTTGTCGAGGAATTGATCGATCGAAATGACAAGCTGCGCCAGCTCTTGCGGCACGGTGAGGTGAAAAATAATATTGAACCAGACATACTAGGTATAGTATAGTTGTATCGTTTTAAGGTACGCGAAATCTTGTTTATCCAAACTCTTGCTTATCGTATTCGCCTCTTTATGTATCTCACAAGATCTATTTTTTGCCGTATGCACATATGTACGCTGCGTATCTATCGTATATCTTTGTACGCGTGTACGTGTGTGTGTGTTTGTAGTTTGTTAAACGAAACTACGGATGAAGAGGATCGAAGATAATAGAGAATACATAAATAAATAAGATGAATAAATGAGAGATAATTATTATTGATACCAAAATTCGGATGCCACGGAGGATATGATATGTATAGTTATAAAAAAAAAAAAATGCCTCCGAATTTAACAACAACTTATGTTATAATGTGTACACATAGATATTATATTATGTAAACAAAACAACAACAAAAAAAATAATTAATTATTATAATATTTAAACGAATTTAAATGAAACAAAAAAAAAAACATGCAGTGGTGTGAAATGATCAAAGAAACAGAATCACACGCTGATATTATCGCATGTAAACTAGATTGAAATATTTGAAAAGTTTTTATCAAAATATACTAACAATTTATTAAAAACAAAATAATAATAATAATAATTGATGATTATTAAAAAAAAAAAAAAAGGAACGCAACTTTGTTTTCCCACTTTTTACAAATTGAGAAGCTACTATTAATTGAAGGGCACGTTTTTCTACATCGATCGTTTATATTGGAAATATATATATAGAAATAAAAAGATTAACGATGCGCATAACGACATCCTCTGATCGTTCTTTATCGATTTCATATGTAAATATATACGAAAGTGCTTCATTCGTTCTTTCTTTCTTTTCTTAACTTTTGTTTTGTTGTCATCAAATTATCACATCAACGGTGATACGCGGAAGGAATTGTAGAACTCTGCCTCGTCCTTCTGTCCTTGCCCTTTTCCAATTCACTTCAAACCATCTAGCGAATATCGCGAAATCGAATAGTGCTCTCGTATACCGATACTTTCGAGTTTTACGCACAGATTGATGAATCCCTGTCGTATGTATGCGTCTGATATCAGATGTTCACAGCTGCGACGACGATTGGGAGAACATTTCTCAAACCGCCCTTCAAGAAAAGGGAAACGCGATGAGGAAGAATCGGAATTCAATGAATGATTAAAAATATATCTTTCATCACTCTGTCTTTACGGAAAGATAGGAGAATAATTGAATGTACGTTCATACACATACACAGAACACCGAGATAAGAAGAAAAAACCGCAGGGTTTTCTTACTTTCAATTTCCCATACTTTTCCCTTTTTTTTTCATATTTCTCCTAATCAAATCAAATATACGTCTGTACATAATCCTTGTTACGAATATACTCTATGCTTATCAAAGGGATAACAAAAAAAAAGAAGTAATATTAATACACGTTAATATTGTGATAATACGGATTTAACAATTCTGATGAATGTATGATAAAATAATATCGATAACTGATGATTATTATTATTATGACGATGACATCGTTGTTCCAATCGTTATTAAAAAAAATTGTCCAAACATTGTGCTTGGATTATATAAATTAATTTAGGCAAATGATTTTTTCAGCCTCGTATGATACGTAATTTTTGGGATTTTTCTACTCGATAATAATAATAATAATATTAATAATAATTACAATAATAATGATCACAGAAATTGAATACGAATTTTCCACCTATAGACTATCGACCGATGCAGCATTACGGCATACATACGATATTATCATTCTGCTATAATACTTGTGACGAACAGTGGAGCCGGAGACTCTGACACTCTGATACTCGTCTACGGTAGTAGGTAGACATTGTAGGGTATAGATATGCTCTGGCAAAAATCTAGTTATCGGTTACCGTACAACTTGCTGATAAATATCACTCACGATAATACGCGAATTTGTTTGATACTCTTCGACCCACGTTTGGGTTCATCAAACTAGCGGGTATGTATTGGTATGCGCCAAGCTGATCGATTTCGTAATTAAAGTTGAAAAATAATTCGTCTAACGATCTGAATGGGAATTCCTAAAACTGGTAGTCTCTTTCCTCTTGTCAATTTCTACACCGCTGTCTTTGACCTTATACGTTGTGCGGATCAGTTTCAATTACCGCATCTTTGAACCCTGCGTAAAGCACGAGGATGGAAAAAGTTATGATTAATGATTCATGAGAAATTCAAAGGAAGTCCGTGGTGTTGAAATTACCTACATCCTTTTTCCTCCAATATGAGCATGCACGTGAAGACCTGATGGTCGACCGTCACAATTCCTGTCATTCTTTCTCTCATTGCATAATCCATTCGCATCTGATCTTCATTTTTCGATTCTTAAGTAGCTGTTAATAAAGAGAGAAGAGAGAAAAAAACAACAGAAGCAACGTAAATACTTGTGTAATATTTGTTAATAACGCATTTATCAAACGCATTTTCGTCTCAAAAGGAAAAAAAAATAATGATTGACAATGAAATAAAAGAAATGATGAGGATACCCTTGTAATACATGAAATGAAAACCGACGCGACACAACTCCCGCAGTATACTTATATACATAGCTTGATATTATTGCTATCATTATTATCTATTTTGTACAGGTGTATAAGCGCGGTATAGTATAATATACATATACATATACATAATGATAGTTTATAGTGAATAAACGTTATACATAGAGATTAGCGTGTGGTATTCAAAATTTGAAGGAAAAAAAAAACCACAATGGCACTATCGCCCCTGATAACTATAAGCGCGGATACGAATAAATTGTGGGGGTTGTGACTGCGCTCATTCGGTACGAAGATAGAAAGAAGAATTAATAACAAAGGGTTTTACTTCTGAATCTGATACAAGAGGAAGGCCATTATATATTTATTTTATAGAAATAAAACCTTAGTGGTTTTTTTTTTCGTGTATTATTTCTAACAAAATGTAATAAAATGTTGAATATAAATTATATTTCAATTTTATAGATAATTCTGAAAAGACACCCAAACGTAGCGCGAATTTCGCTGTCGAAACTGCAGGACTGGTTCTATCATAGTTCAAATTACGACACGATGTAACTCATATTTATAATATATACACGTAATTTGTGGAAGCGGGAATATCCGCAGATCCGGCGCTCGGTGGATATAGTTCGATGCCATTTTCCTCTAGTTTACCAAATCGGAGCAAAGGATTTTCCGAACGAGTTTAGTGACGAGTCCGGGATCTCTTACCGCTCTTCGCCACTTCCCCTCGACTAACTCGCGATAAGATACTCGACGTTCGTCTTCTCCCTCCTCTCCTGTCGCGGAGAATCCGCGATTCTCTCATTTTTACTCAATAAACACGACGTCTTGCGCGGTTTAAATCGTTTCTGATCGACTATAAATGATCGAGCCGGCCGAGCTAACGATCAAGTTCTGTTCGAACGATCGTCGAGATCACAAGCACCCGGTTTGTTTCATCGTTCGAATCAGTACGCGCCGCGTCTGTCTTACAAGTCTATTCGATCTAAGCTGCATATAATAATCAATCGCACTATAATGTCTGGAGAATTAGTCTGTGTCGACGACTTCGAGAAGGTCGCTCTGCAGAAACTGACCCCGGTCGTCAGGGACTACTACAAGAGCGGAGCCGGGGAGGAGTACACCCTCAAGTTGAACATCGATAGCTTCAGAAAGTGAGTATTGTACGATTATTGTGTAACTCGATCGTGTCTTCGTAATGTGCGTAGTATAGTATATCATAGCGTGGAAGAGGAGTCTGCTGGCCATGGATCGATTTCACAATAACAAATAAACAAATAACGACAAATGTGTTTGATCAGCGCGTGCTAGTACGATGACTGATAACTCTGGCGTTACATATACGTCTTTTTTTTTCGTTTTGTTTCTTTCAAATCACGAACGTCAGGCGATTATGCAAGCTCATTTATTCAATTCGTCTCTCGCTATGTAACCTTGCAAGCGATGATTGCAGCGATTCATAAAGATTCATTGTCGTCATGCCATCACAGATGTGCACGTGTTCATATATTTACCGATTCATCTAAGCCGCTGCAGTTGCAATTCTCCCGCCACCTCATCGCGTCGTGACATGCATCGAAGACCCACGTGGTAATTCTTACCACTCGTCCATACCGCTAAACTCTCAGTCATGGCTTTAAAATAATGATTTCAAACACATTGGTCAGAATGAGAGTATGAATAAACGGAAGAGTACAACGTAGTACAGAACTACAGAAGTTTGTCTAATTGTTGTGGGTTTCATTCGCAGCTAACTTATAAGAATAGGTTCGTCACAGCGTTGGGAAAACGAGAATCTCTTCAAGGGAGTTCATTCTTCGAAATATTGCGTAAATAAGTAGATTATTCCAATTTTTCCTCTATTTGTGGTGGTGATACGATCATGTTCCACCTAGCGAAATGCGGTATCGTGACTCGCGTCGAGGTCATGACCCAACCGATGTGGGGAATTACATTTTTATTATTGCGGTTTTTCGTACATCCTCCATAAGCAGACGGTTGATCTTCCTGACTAAAGTTTCCGTTTCGCAGAAAACTAACGTTGCGAAAGTTTATCTAGAAATAATTACGCATACTCATTAAATTCCAGGATCTAATATGCTTTCTTATTTTCAGGTACCGAATAAAACCGAGGGTACTCAGGAATGTCGAGAAACGTGACATCAGTACCACGGTACTCGGTCACAAGGTATCCATACCCGTCGGTGTGTCGCCGTCGGCCATGCAGAAGATGGCACATCCAGACGGGGAGTGTGGCAACGTGAGAGGTGAGCTTGTTACTTCGACAAATTTCACTGTGTTCGGTAGGAGGAAGGAAACACCGATCGTTTACCCTACGCGAATCGTTTATTCAATTAGAGATACATACATACATGTGTATAAAAATATAGCTAGAGGTACAACGATCAAATTATTTCATTACAGTATGTAATTAGCACGCAGAGTATCAAGCACTTCATCTAAGCAGCCCCAATTATTTCGATCCTATATTTACAATCCACCGATTCATTGTCGTAGGAATACAACCGAGTTAATTTAAAAAACGAAGGTCATCGGCATGGAACACAATGTACGCAATATGAAATAAGGCACAATTTAAAATCCCCTTGTCTCTTCACCGCGGAAACTGAATCATCACGATAGAAGTTCATAAAGAATTGAGCATTTTGTTTGAGCATATTAAATTTAAGCCTATATCCGGTAACGCGGTTCCTCGGACACGTCGGAACAGAAACATTCGGCATCAATTGAGACCCTTAGGTCCGCTATTTTCCCAATTGTTCAGAGCCTTCATGTTCACGTTCTCTATCCTCCACTTTTGAGTGGACGAGGATTCGTTGCAAAATACCATAAACACTTTCTTTCCCGCCGGGTCGATGTCCAGACATCTGTTACTGTATCCGCCGTGTACGAGCCACTGCTTGCCCACGTCATAACGCCACAGCTGGTTTCCCAGGTTCCCGTGGCAGGGGTAAAGCGTCACAGGAGCCTTAGAGCGGGCCTCCGACACGTCCAGACAGTCGGTCCTGCTCTTGGGCCTGATGTCCTTGTGCCAGGTCAGTCGGAACTCCTGATCCCCCTCCAGGGCCGGATTGTCCTTTTTGCAGAACCCCACCGCCACGGTGTTGTCGCTTTGTTTTTCCGTAGAGTCGAGGCAGAGTTCAGGGGCTCCGATGTTTCTTATCTCGCCGTACGCGAAATCATCCGGCTCTACCGGTGGGTAGACGTCCGTTAGATCAAACGCGACCTTCTCCATGAACCATTTGAACGGCTTGCAGCCCAACTTATTCCTCAGAGCTCGTTGTTCGGTCAGATCCCCGGGGTCCAGAGACCTGAGATGAGGCTTCCTGCTGTAAATGTACTCGGCATACTCGTCCATCCAGACTTCGGCCACCCTCTTGTAATTCTTCCCTAAGAAATCGCCCTTCCCCAGGTTCGTAAAGGGTGCATATTTCCTATAAATGTGCCCTACCCTGGAGCAGGGTGCGTCGTACATCCTGCCTCCGCACTGCCAGATCTTGAAGGACAGCTCGTACTGCTCTCCTCCCCATATATCCAGGCCTCTGTCGTACCCTCCGATTTCCCAGAAGAATTTCGCGCTGATGGCGAAGAGCCCTCCGGCCATCACGGGGCTCTCGAAAGGCTCCGTGGGGTTTTTCTTGCTCTCCGGAAGCAGCGGCAAGCGCTTGTAGTAAAGCTCCCAGTCGAAAGCTCCTCTGGCCCCCTCGTCCTGGGCGCGGTACTCGAAAGTCTCGTACGCTATGACGTCTATGAACGGACAGACGCAAACTCTGTAGTCCAGGGCTATAGGCTCCAGCAGCGGAGGCAGCCAGTTGACGTTGGCCTCCGTGTGAGAGTCCAGGAAGACCAGGATCCCAGCCTTTGCGGCCTTTGCTCCGGCCAATCTGCCCCTGATCAGACCGGACCTCACAGGGAGTCTGATCACCTTCACCTTGGGCAGGTGCTCGGCGACGTACTTATCCAGTTCGTTGCCAAGCTCTGCTTTGGTACTGGCGTCGTCGACGAGGATGATTTCCCGCAGAAGGGAAGCAGGTGAGCGGTTTATCACGCTCCAGCAGGTCCTGGTCAAGGTAGAGAAATGCTCGTTGTGGAACGAGACGACGACGGAGACGGGATCGAGCTGCTTCAGATACTTCTTCTCCCTGCACCCCGGGGTCCGGATGTCTGGGATTGAGCGATTCTGCGAAATTTTGTCGCTCAGAGCCGCGTTGAAGCCGTTCACTTTGTACAGGGTCTCCTTCGCCACGTCGTCGCTGGGGGACAAGAACGCCGGCACGCCACGTTCTCCCAGTCCGATCCTCTTCTTCTCCAGGGCGATTTTCTCATAATCGTGCCAGTCGATTTTGTCCCCATTTTCGACCTCGGATTCCAGGCGTTGAGCGGGCTCTGGATTAGATTCACCCGGGAGGAAAGGATTCTCTCGCGATTTCGGGTTTCTGATGGATCGGAAAATAACAACGGTCAGAAGGACCGTGAGGAACGCGAGGGACAAGAATTTAACCAGACTAATCACGTTGCGTCGCATTCTGACGATGACATTTCTCCACTTGACCGGCGCGAGTTGGATAGACGCTATCACGTTAGCCACGTGTCTCCCACGTCCGCGAATTTGTCTAGCGATGTCCGAGACGACTGTGCGCCAATTAGGAGCATTTATAATAAGGCAGCGTGGGATCTCCGTCGATAGCCGGTTGTCACGCCGTTCTTTAGTTATTTATACCCAAAATTCTAAGATCTTTCCGAACCGCGAGTAGGAAACGGCGTCACTGGTTTATCCATTGCCACAGAATCGAGTTCACTATTTTCTACAAGCCCCGCTACGCGATTGTTTTCGACTTGTGGACCATTTCTGGCTGTCACGCGGCTGTCAAAGTGTCAACAATGGCGAGGTTTTGGTTCACCCACATCCACCGAGAACGAGGAGATAAAAATGACTATATTCTAGGGACTTTAGCGCCACACGACTGGAGTGGCGGGGCGGGAAACCTCGATTTTGAATTCACGAACTCACGAACTAAAGAGATCGATTTGTATTGTTTGTCTCACAGCCGCCGCGGCCGCGGGGACGGTCTACATCCTCTCGACCCTGTCGACGACGAGTTTGGAAGACGTCGCGAAGGCAGCGCCGGACGCGATCAAGTGGTTCCAACTCTACGTATACAACGACCGTAATGTCACCATCAAACTTGTGAGGAGAGCCGAAAAGGCCGGGTACAAGGCCCTCGTGCTCACCGTGGACACGCCGATGTTCGGAGATCGAAGAATCGATCGTAGGAACAAGTTCACTCTTCCGTCGCACCTCAGGTTCGTCAAATGACAGTTTATATAACAGCTACCGGGATCTGATTCGTCTAATCTTTTCTCGATTACTTTGCACAGTCTCGGAAACTTTGAAGGATTCGCATCGACCAAGATGAACAACGCCGAGTCTGGTTCCGGACTCGCCGAGTACTGCTTCAGTCTATTCGACCCGTCGCTGTCGTGGGCCGATGTACAGTGGCTGCAGAGGTGTGTGGATAAATCGAAATCGATACGCTGTTTCACGTTCGAAGGTTTCCAATTTCTTTAATCGTCTCCTTATCCTCCAGAATAACCAACTTGCCGATCGTACTCAAGGGAATCCTGACCGCCGAAGATGCGATTCTCGGAATACAACACGGAGCCAGTGGGATATTGGTATCGAATCACGGAGCTCGCCAAGTCGACGGATCTCCCTCAACGGTAATTCTTTAAACTCCCATAATTCTGTCAACGATCAACGAAGAAACGATCTCATTCTGTTTTCTCTTGTCAGATCGAAGTGCTTCCGGAAATCGTCAAAGCAGTTGGCGACAAGGCTGAAATATATTTGGACGGAGGAGTCAGACAGGGGATCGACGTGTTCAAGGCGTTGGCTCTGGGCGCTAAGATGGTAAATTGAAAAACGACCGAGACTCTTGACGCACAATCGTCGCCAAATTTAATCATTCCTTCTGTCCCAGGTGTTCGTTGGCCGTCCGATGCTCTGGGGCCTCGCTTGCGACGGAGAAAAAGGAGCCCGCGCTGTCCTGGACGTGTTCAAGAACGAACTCGACCAGACCTACGCGTTGACAGGCTGCAGTTCGACAAAGGACGTCAGGAGAGACATGGTCGTTCACGAATCTTACTACAGTCGCATTTGAGGCGCCGGCCACCCGACCAGGACAGTGATTACGGAACGAATAACGCGATCGAAACTAAACTGAACAGTGCATCGTTATATTTTTATACTATTTAATACTCTTAATAATTTATGTGAACATTATGTTGATACGTTGATCATTCTCTTCGTAGAATAAACCGATATTTTTTTTTACACAACTCGTAACGTTTATCGCATTGATCGTCGTGGAACGCGATTGACATCGCGACCTTACGAGCATCGACTCCCCTCAACTCGTACGATACGCTTCTCCCTCTCCGAGTTGTCGAGATTGATAATTGTATCTTAGTCGTTACGTCTTTCACGCTGCATATCACCAACGATTCGCTGTAAGAGCCCAGACGGTCGGGGCTGACTGTCGAGTTCTGTTCGAAAGATCGTCGAGATCAGAAGTAACTGCGCAACAATGTCCGACGAGCTCGTCTGTGTCGATGACTTCGAGGAAGTCGCCCTCAAGAAATTGAACCCCGTCGTCAGGGACTACTACAAGGGCGGAGCCGGGGACGAACACACCCTCAGATTGAACATCGATATGTTCAGAAAGTGAGTATAATTGATGTACGATCAGAGTAGGTACTCGCATCGCATCATCGAGTGCGGCAGTGTGGATGTTGAACTCTATAAAAACCTATATGATATACAAATTAAGTCACACTTTTTCTGATAGCAGTAATGGGTTCACTGGTCCGATGACGTCCGTTGATATACTACTGATCGCCTCTCATCGTCATTGCTTTTTTATTTGTTTATATCTCGCATATAGCTATGCTTACATTCAGAATTCTTATTCAGACAGTTGGTATATTTGGCTTGAATATATCTTTACAACTGCAAACTTTGCAGACTTTAAACTTGGCCAGTGATGTAAAATATTGTTTCCAGGTACCGAATCAGGCCGAGAGTATTGGTCGATGTATCGAAACGCGATATCAGCACCACGGTACTCGGTACCAAGATTTCCATGCCCTTGGGTGTCTCTCCCACGGCTCTGCAGAAGATGGCTCATCCCGGTGGAGAGTGCGCCAATGCGAGAGGTGATCATGAATATGAATTCTTCATTACATATTTACCAGCATAGATTTATAATCACTCGAATATCTCTAAAATTTCACTATCCGATCTATGTCTACAGCTGCTGCGGCCGCTGGGACGGTTTTCATCCTATCTATGATATCAACGACGAGTTTGGAAGACGTAGCAGCGGCAGCACCGGACGGAATCAAGTGGTTCCAGCTCTTCATTTCGAAGGATCGCGACGTGACGATCGCTCTGGTTCGAAAAGCCGAGAGAACCGGGTTCAAGGCTCTGGTTCTTACCGTGGACAGTCCGGTGTACGGGGACAAGAGAGCCGACCGTAGGAACAAATTCAGTCTCCCGTCGCACCTCAGGTTCGTTAATCGAAATCGATTCGGTTGAATCCTGAGGAGTTTATTCGCTTTCCGATTTTCAGTCTCGGGATATTCGAAAGAGTTGAAAAACCGGACTCTGTCAACTCGAACAAATCCCCAGCCGAGCTCACCGAGTATTGGCTCAGTTCATTCGACGTTTCGGTCGAGTGGGACGATGTCAAGTGGTTGAAAAGGTGTGTAGACAAAACTCTCGAAGATGATATTTTCTTTATTCGTCATACTCACACAGCATAACGAAATTACCGATCGTACTGAAGGGAATCCTGACCGCCGAAGATGCGATTCTTGGAGTCGAACACGGAGCCAGTGCGATATTTGTTTCGAATCACGGAGCTCGTCAGATCGACGGATGTCCTTCAACGGTAATCATTTTCTTCGTCACAATTTGTTCGCAGTCAACAATCATCCAATCGTTATCCACCAGATCGAAGCGCTTCCGGAAATCGTCGAAGCGGTCGGTGACAAAGCGGAAGTGTATTTGGACGGGGGTGTGAGACAAGGAATCGACGTGTTCAAGGCTCTCGCCCTGGGCGCCAAAATGGTAAATTACAAAATACACAGCTCTCGATGGTTTGATCCTCGCAACGATTTCTACTCTTACCAATCAGGTATTCGTCGGACGCCCGATGCTCTGGGGTCTCGCCGTTGATGGAGAAAAGGGCGCCCTTCGCATACTGGAATTGTTGAAATCCGAGATCGATCTGGTCTACGCTTTATCAGGTATTTTGCGATTTTTCAATCGAGAGTTGACCAAGTTACAAATTACTGAAATTGAATCGTTCCCAAATTACGCAGGTTGTACAAAAACTACGGAAGTAATACCAGGCATGATTGCTCACGAATCCTATTACAGTCATCTTTGATGAATATTGCGAATCCTTGAACGAGAACATCAAAGCAAAAGAACGTGATTTTAGATCGATGTCGCAAATCGAATAACATCAATATTCAATACGCACAGGGTATTTCCGAGTAAATTGTATAACAAACGGTAACTTTCAATATTTTCGGGTATTATTCGGTGTTGAAATGATCATTTTTATTGATTAAACATGAAAAAAGAAACTACATACTCGATATAAATAAATTATTGTGATATGATTGTTTCGAACCTGAAATAAATGAGCATGAATTTAAAAGCGATTAAAAACGAATAAACAAGAACATTAGGTATTCTTCCATCCATGTGATCCACACACTTATCATCTAACAATAACAATAATAATAATAATAACTACAATCATAATAATTGCGATAGCTATCACGTGAATAAAATAACACAAATATCAAATTCTTCTTCAAATATCGAGATCTTCTCTACCGACGGTCCTCCGGGCGTCCGTAGATGGCGCCAGGGGCGGTTGCGCCGACCGGCCTTGACTTGTTTCAGCGGTGCAGCGCAGCCGCCGGCTGTTCAGTGTTCAGACTTCTCACTTCAGTCGTTGTCGACATCGCGACGATGTCGGGTGGTACGGTGGATTAGCGGATCTGTTACTCGTTTAGATCGCGCAAGTTCACCTTTTAATCTTCGTTAAGTTTATCGTCGAACGATTGCCGGGAGTATCGTCGTCTCGATGTGCATGCGATCCGGTTGAACAGTTTTATTCGCATCCGTCGGTACGGAGAAAGGGATTGATTCTAAGGGAGTAACCAAAGACCAAAGACTCGGGGGGATGCCGACGACGAGGAGTGAATGTTTTCTTTTTTCACATCTCTCTCTTCCTCTGTGCCCGACGGTTTAGATTATTTATAGATATGTGTGTGTCCGTCTATCTGCTCCTGGTTCGGATGTGAATCCTTATTCTTGGCGTTGATACAACGAAATAAACTCCCTGTGTAAAAGCTAAAAACTAAAAACTGTACGATAAAGTATCTAAATACGCCTAGTGATCAGTGAAGTGCTCGTCAATAGTGGGGTGTGTTTATATCTCCGGTTCATTAAAATTCATGGCATGTTTGATCTGACCTACTGGAACCCCGAGACTGGTGAGTTGCCGTTTTTACCAATTTTCATTAACCCTAATCACTCAGCCCTCGGCCCTTGGCCAAATTCACATTACATCCATACGTACACTATTTATCGTCGATATTTGAAGAGGGGGTGTAACCCCCCGCGGTCGATAATCTACGCTCTTGTGTCTATCTCCGTGCACTATCCTGCGAACGATGATGTCAAAATTAGCTGACACTGACAGCCGTAGCCGTTATAACGAGAAGAGAAGGACAAATCACACGTTCGATCATCGTCTTTAGATTTTGTATTTGTATTCTTTGTCGCTAAGTAGCGCGGAAGTAAATATAACGAACCACGCACGCGGACTCTTTGTTTCTCTACGTATCTATGTACGTACGTGCAGCTGTACTGGCTTTTGCCGTAGGCATGCACCTAGTTGTTACTCACGCGTAGCATAGCATGGCATGCCATGGGCGCCACTACTTGCGTAAGAAGTAAGCAAGTAAAATAACGAGTAAAACAAGACTCGTGCATTATTCATATTTCGTTTGAAATTCATCATAATATTCGCTCCTGAACGGATAGTTGAGCAGCAATTTTCTTGGCATTCTCATTAATACCGCGGTGAACTAGTTCGGTATATCAACTATCTACACGCAACAAGTCAGACCCGTAACAGTTTTTCGTTTTCGAATCTCGGAAGGCAGAGTGTCATTACTTTGTCTCTTTCTAAATAACGATATGCAGGCGAGGCGGTAATGGGTGCGATGCACGTGGGTAGAGAGCAGAGTAGAGGAGGAAGGAAGTGTGCGCGACTCGACGACCGACAAAACGTATATAGCGTAAGATATACGGTATAAATAGTGTATACCTACTACCCGACGCTTCGTATACGAGAACGGAACGACGACTAGCGCGGCATCGCTGCCTTTTCTTTTTTATTTCTTATTCTTTAACGTAGCACACAACCTTTTTTTCTTTCTCTCTCTCTCTCTCGCTCTTCTATTCGTCTATTTCCCCTTTCCTTTTTCCTTTAGGTCACCCGCTATTCTCGGATCGCTCACTGGCCCCAAACGCCAACCGTTTCATAGGTGCTCGTCTATCGCCTATCCATCCATCCTAGAATTTCTGTTAGTTCTTGACTCTAGGTTCGACGACCCCCCGCGAAACCGAAATATTTATTTATTTCACCGCTATCGTGATAATTCTAGTCGCGCGTTTCTGTTTGATGAAAATAAGTAACTTGGTTGGTTAGCAGTAGCGCCCCTGCTGGTGCAGCGACGTCGCGACGCTCGGCATCGATCCGCTGGTCGTTCACTCTCACTTACGGAGAGACGGTCGCTGGCGCTCACCCTGGAACGCAGGGGTCTTTTTTTTTCTTATTTTTGGGTGGTTTCTTTTTTTCCGGCCACGTATCGTCGAGACACATGCCGTTATGATGCTAATTAGACTCGAAGAACCTACGCATCGTGTGTGGGAGTTGTTTCTTTCGTAACATAACCTTTCTCAACGGTGAAAAACCCTTTGGTACCTAATACGTATCGGAATATGAACTTTCAGTCGGAGGTGTGCGCTCGACGTGCACAGATAGCATTGCTCGCAGTGGTCTTGCCCCCCGAGGAACCGAGGAACAGCGCCTTGCGGCTTGCATTGCCAAATATGGCGGCCCGCGTTATTCTTGGATAACCCGAATGCAACCGAACAGTTACGGAGTTTAACGAACCGGTGGTAAATCATGAAGCACACGCGACAACTATTCTCTTTATTCTCTCTTATTTCTTCGAAAGGGAGGAGGGGGTACACCTATGTCTGTTTTTATTTTCATTGTTGTTTTCATATCTCAGATCTGACCGCGGAAAGCCAGCGATCTTTTATCTCTTATTTCTCTCAGACCTTTGGGCTTGTAGAACGAGCATTTACATTTAGCCGAAGAATGGTGACAGGGAGCCGGCGTATTTTACCTGCTCTCTGAAATATTGAAAGATGCGATCTTGTACCCCTGAATTATTTATACATCTACTAAAATTCGTTGCTACAGTAGGCGGTCCTGACGCTCGGTCGTATTATGTCAATTTAACGCCAATTAGGATGATATTTAATTGACTACCGTAGCTAACGAACTCGGTTGAATTAAGGTCAGCCGCTAGTCGCGTGCGAACCCGTTTTTTTTTTTCTCTTCTCTTATAATACTCCCATCTATAATCGTGTCCTACACGCGGAAGAGTATTTATACGGAATTTATTTATATAGCCAAAAACCGGTACTCGGGAATTTTATCTCTAAGAAGACAAGGAAACGACACGACAATTTAAAGGAAATTTGTGTCAACACTGCGTGAAATCGATCGAGGGTGCACACACGGTTGTCCGGGTGACCGCGGGGCCTTTCTTTTATCTATATGCAGGGGTTTTCAAGCCCCCTAATTGAATTATAGTATAATGATCAGGTCACACGACAGAGCCACTGTCTTTTTCTTTCCTTATATTATGTATGCTGTCCAGAGTGGCCACGCACCCGTAATATACAATACGGAAATGTCTAATTGATTATCGCGTTTATCATTGACGTCGTTAATCGATTGTTAAAAATTTTTGCAGTATAAATGGAGTGAAAAAAAAATGTCTGATAATAAAATTAACCAATTGACTTCGCTGTTGGATATATCTACGACGAGAAAAAATATGCGTTTCATAAAGAGAAACATTATTATTATATTAACAGTTATTCTTTCTGTTTTTTAATTTAATTTTGCACACGATTCGACCGACCCACGTCCCTAATTATATTCCTACACATATTTTTTTTATTATCGAAAGATCTTTGATACTTTTTTTTTATTCTCCTGTTTTTTTTCTGCCATCAATTATAATAATTTGCGTGTATCGCGTCAACATTCGGTAGAAAATCTTCTTACAGTTATTCAGAGAGTTCTATAAATAATCGGTCGCGGGGTCAACCACTCCTATGTATGATCTGGTGTACATGGAATGTGTAATTTTCAGTAATAATCCGTAATATTCGAAATTTTGGCATTAATTCATTTATTTCTCATCCATTCACTAAATAATGTAATGTAGTATCAAGCTACAACCTTCGTAGATATGACATACCTGTACACCTACACGTTTTATTGTAAACACCGTATTTCCTGTAGAGTATAAAGAATTTTGTGTACACACTCGCAGGTGTGCATTAACACACACCTACACAGGTGAGCTCGTGCAGGAACTTACATCACCCACGCTGTATCGCCTTTTCCCGTATAATTTGTCGAACGCGTAGGATTAGCTCCGAAGATACTGCGATATACCTGCAGGGGTGATTCGAGAGCGTAGGTCGCTTTGGTACGTGCGTGATTTCGCAAATATAATAATCACATCACGTATGATGTACGCGTTTGATCACTTTACAATGTATAATTTATGAATTGTACTCTTGTATAAGCGTAATTGTTTCTTATTGTAATTGATCTGTGGTCGAAAATAGGTGTGAGAGAGAGAGATAGTATGTTTAATAGCCCATTCAACCAACTCTTTCATAGCGAATGAATGGATATCGTACCGTGAGCTCCTAATCAGTTGCTCCGTCGAGTGTCAGATAGTACATATTATACTCTATATCTCTTTTTATCTCAACGATTGTTAAATTACGCTATATACACTCCGCTCCTCGTCGTCTCGGGCCAACTACGTTAATTCGTTCGGTTGCTATAAACGGAGCTGACCACTGACCACTGACCACCGAGCAACGTTTTTTCAACAAGCCAGTTCTTCTGGACGTATGACAACACGTCGCCGGTGGTCGTAATTCGTTGTCCATATTAGTATTCAGCGGTGATCCTCTCGCATTGTAAAGTCGAGGGTTACGAAACCGTGATAATTAATTTATGTTTTACGTAAGAATTACTTTCGTAAATCTAGAGCAGACCTGTAGAAAGTCTCTCTTCCGGGTCGATCGAAATTCTATTTCATTAAATTGGATCGTTTCATTATTCTGTTTCAGCTGTTGCGGTGCTGCGGTGATTCTCATCGACCCTGCGTAAGCTTCGGGAATGCAAAAGCATAGATCCTATACGTAATAAGAGAAACCTGTGAAAATGTAGGCAAGTGAATTAAAAATATATAAACACACAGTCGTGTTATAACTGCATCTGTATAAATGCAGGGAAGTCTGAATGAATATAAAAACAAATAAAAAAAGATTCGCTTCGCCCTAGCTGCGCAGCAAATGTTTGAGAAACTAAAAATTACGTCCTCATTTGTTTTTTTTCATCGTCAAAAGTTTGAGGAATAAAAAAACGTAGCAGAACCTTTCGGACGAAAACTATGCCACGTCAATTTCCGCCCCACTATCGCAGGTGTTTACGTTATACCGATACACAGACGATACGTCGATCGTCTTCCAGTATCGACACCGTCTTACAGAAAGACTAGAAGCTCTCTTTTTTATCGGCACGTGATAGAGGAAAAAACGGTGACACGTTTGTCGGTTTAAAAAATCTGTTACATGATAATATAATGGCGGCTACAGCCAAGCACGAGTTGAGACAGAAATTTCCAACCGAATCAAACGGCGAAGAAGATATAGCTGCTATTGCGAAACAGATAAGCGATCACGCCGAGGCTATATACCAGACGTGGAAAAGTCGGGGATTGGCACCTACGGAGATTTTGAATTGTCACAGCAACGCGACGGCGGCTGATAAATTTGATTCGGTTTTGAAGCCGGGTTGTAACAAGAATACTTCGCCGACAGCAGCAGAGCTGCTGGCCCAAGCTCCAAACCTGGATAATAACAATCTTGAAAAATTAGTCAACAATTTTGTCGTCGAGGATAAAGCCAGACTGGCGGCTGCCTCGAGGCAAAAATCACCGTCGAAGAATTTACCGTCTTCCATACAATACGCTTTGCAGAAATTCGAGAGAAACACCCCGCAGTCTTCGCCGGTTAAGAGCAGCCCCAAAACGCTTCAGATACAACCCAGAGTCGTGGCGAATTTGGGTCCGGGTCAGGCCGGAGCCACGGAGATAACGAGAGCTCAGGTATCGCCGAATACGAAATCAAACCCTGCTCATCACAATGAAATATTTTTGGAAACAATCGAGACCACATTCCCCGCCGATTTGACACCGGCGAGGATAATCGTGCAGCAGAAACGACCGGCGAGCGTCGTCGCCACCGCTCCGGGGTCGCCATCGGCATCTTCCTCGGGACTCACAACGTGGCCTCTTAAGAATAAAATTTCTACGGGGGAAGCGAAAAAGAGCACGAAAAATGTCAAGACAAAGAACTCGAAGAAGAATGCGGAGAATGGCGTCGACGCTGATATCGCTGCTGACGAAGTTGCCAGGGAGGAAGAACGGCTGATAAACGCTCTGATGACCGGGATCATCATACCGGAGGATTTGACCAACGAACCTCAGTCCCAGACGCCGATAGCGAAACAGAAACCTGCGATAAAGAAGGAAAAGCCCAAGGTCGAACCTGTTAAACCGATTATACTATCTCACGGTACGAGTTTGGGGACCAACGGCGTTCACGCGATACCCGGTATCGATCCGATGAAGACACTCAGCAAAGAGGATCTGTCCGCTATGTCGATGGTCGATTACGCCAAAGTCAGGTACAGAGCGGCGCAACAGAATCCAACGACACAGAAGAGGATGGAAGCTGCCAATGCTGCCAACGCTGCTATAACTGGTACATTGATTGATAATAATAATTACGGTAATGACGTGGTTATCGATCATCATCATCATCATCATTGTCATAATCATTCGATGCACCATCGTCGTAGTGGTAAAAATCGTAGTAATAACAATAACGACGAAGACGAAGACGCAGACGCAGACAAGGATACCGGTGTCGAACAGATGGTATCCGCGACGAGGACCAAGTTCGAACCTTCGTCATCGGGAACGAGTGAAATTAAGGATAAAGAGATTATTGTTGCAGCAAAGGATCAAGATCGTGATATTGCAGGTACTTCCAGGTGGGGTCCGAGAGTCAATTCGCCCAGTAGACCGAGACTCGAACAATTAGTACCGCACCCCGAACTCACTACTCAACAGAGACAGCACATTCGTGCGAATGCCGCTACCGCGGCTGCTGGATCGGGGAATAACCCGGTCAGGCCTTTTCTTACCAGGGGATCGGTTGCCGAGAGGGTTCTCATATTCGAAAAATGTCCGAGCGAATTATTACTCGACAAAAGGGGACCCAGACAACCGGCCATCAGCACGTGGAGGACCGGACACGAGGTTCAGAGCAAGGCTCAGGTACGTCGTGTTACCCTTTGATCATTTTTTAATCAATTAACATACGGAAACGGTTGGAATCTTTATTTTCTTTTAAACTCTACTAGACACCATGCACGTGTGTATAGATGTATAGAAAACGGACGGCATCAGACGGCAGATATTTCTGGATGCACCAAATATAGACTCGCGGAGGCTTGACTACGGTCTGTCTTCATGCCTTCCAAAGTCTCTCTCAATGTTCCATACGTTATACTCTCTTGGCTCGCATGCGATCAAAGACCGTAAACACGTTCGTTAATTTAAAAGACTGAAAGTCGTTGATGAATTTCATTCAAACAACAACAAAAATTTCGCCAATGGGGTGTAGCGGTATTTTGAAGCGTGTCTCCAGGCACGTATAACATGACGTTGTATCGAAATATCGGCTATAGGTCAATAGCTCTGCACAGTGTAGGTGTAACAGAGTCGTTCAAGTGATGAAACTAATTTTCTCTTTCGCGTGTTGTATACGCGAGTATCATAGCGATTTTCAATCTGGGCCAACTCCTTAACATACGATAATACGTTGAACCTCAGGTACGAGGATCGTGTCTGGCATGACTAATGGGAAATCGTGTAACAATCGGCGAATGGGAGTGTCGTCGATTATAATGAAAAAATGAAAATAAATTGCGATATGCTTCGCGAGGCGTGAATAAATTATTCGCGATTCGATTGACGATAATTGGATGACCATTTTATCATTATTATTGTTGTTATTACAGATTTACGCGAGGGACAAAACTCAACTTAATCACAAGAATTTACCACCTCACACGACGCTGCAGAGGCACGTCAAGGCGAATCGAAATGTCCTCATACCAAGGTAACAAGGTCGATTGATTTCATGTTACCGAGTCTTTAATATTTTGAATCTTTTTCAAATTATCGCAGATTCTACTTCCCGGGTGGTAAACCGATACCCACTTCTCAACTGGACGCAACTCTTTCACGAATATCAGCAGCTTTTCAATGTCTTCCGGGTCACAGAGCCACAAAGACGATTTTCCATACCGTCACCAAGGTAATTTCAATATATTTGATCAATTTGACGCACAAGATTATTGACACACACATTTGGCAACACAGGCTTGCGACTGTCCTCTGTACTGGAAAGTACCGCTGTTCCTCGCTGCGGGAGGCGACAAGTGCGGATACGTAGATCAGAACATGTTCATTGAATTCTGGAAAGAGTGAGTCTGACGATATTTAAACTTGACGAGTTCACGGTCAATATATAATACATGATTCGTACGCAGATGGTCGAGCACGCATCACGACGCGGCTAGCAGATTCGTTAGGATGACAACCCGGGGTATCAGGGATCACATCATTCCCGAGGATCTGATCCCCCTGGTACAAGACGTGGTCGAGACTCACCCTGGACTCACGTTCCTGAAGGAAGCCACAGAGTTTCATTCGAGATACGTTCATACGGTAATTACAGTCTTTTCGTGGATTTTTTATATTTATTTCTGCGATGTCTCTCATACCTTTGTTCCCGTCCACCAGGTCGTCGCGAGGATCTTTTATTCCGTAAATAGAAGCTGGAGCGGAAAAATTTCCGTAGCCGAACTGAGACGAAGCAATCTATTGGCTGTGATCTCTGTACTAGAACACGAGGAGGATATCAATCAGGTCACAGCCTATTTCAGCTACGAACACTTTTACGTTATATATTGCAAGTTTTGGGAACTCGATCGAGATCACGATCTCTTTATAGACAAATTAGATCTCACCAGACACAACGATAATGGTGAGTTGCTCCGGTACCTTTGATACCACAAAGAAAATTCCTAAACAATTTCCTTACCAGACTCTGTGTATACATATATTCCTAAAAATAGAATACCCACAACCTCATACTCTTATTCCTATTTTAAGGCTATAACTTGTTTTTACTTTCTTTATTTTTTGTTCACTTTAAATCCCTTGTTTTTCAGCACTTTCGACGAGGATGATAGAACGTATATTCAGCGGCGCCGTTACTCGCGGTGGGGTAAGAACCCCCCAACATCAGGCTAATCATCATCAGAATCATCACGATCTTCACGATCATCAACAACAACAACAATTACAGCAGCCAGGCGACAACAAGATGAGCTATACGGAATTTGTCTGGTTTTTACTCAGCGAGGAGGACAAGAATCATCCAACCGCGATTGAATATTGGTTCAGGTAATTTTTTCGACATTATCAACTCATATGAAGATGAAACTGAACCGTATATTTTTATTCGCTCAGATGCATGGACCTGGACGGCGACGGATATCTGTCCATGTACGAATTGGAGTACTTCTACGAAGAGCAGCTTCATAGAATGGAGGCGATAGGCATTGAAACTTTGCCCTTCGAAGATTGTCTCTGCCAGGTAGGACAAACCTTGACCTCGTTTCATATACCGCATGCAATTTCATTCCTAACTATACATATATATCTGGTAGCCTGAATACCTGAATAATTGACACAGCGTACATCTCGATGGTCCAAATATCGAGTGTTCATCAACAGTCGGACCTTTCATCATCTTTGTTTTTTCTTCTTCATCTTCTAGATGTTGGATATGATTCATCCTACTATTCCCGGTAAAATATCGCTCAGTGATTTGAAAAGGTGCAAAATGACTTCAATATTCTTCGACACTTTCTTCAATCTGGAAAAATATCTGGATCACGAACAAAGGGATCCTTTTGCTTCGACTCGAGATCACGACGCCGATGGTCACGAGGTAAGCTTCGATTTTCTATACAACAATCTAGACGCGTTCGTTTTTTTTTTATTTCATTTTTATCTCAACAGCTCTCCGACTGGGATCGATTCGCGGCCGAGGAGTACGAGCTGTTGGTTGCGGAGGAGAGCGGGAACGATCAAAACGAACAGATGTGAGTATCCAAGGCCTGAGATGCCGCGCAATTAATTATATCCCGTTTATAGTAAATTTGTTTCTCATTACCCGCGAGTGGATTTTGATCGGATTATGCGGGTGGTATTTACCTATACATATTTGTTTGTGGTCGATATACATTTAACAGGGTATTTAAACGCTTGAAAGGATCGGATAATTACTTCACTCTTCAAAGACGACGCGCCTCTTGGACATTTTTTTTTTTTTTATCTTCGATACCTATACAGATTATGCAACGATATTTGTAATGCGGTATAAATAACAAGGGGGCATGCGATAACTACTGGTAGTTTTTTATTTTCTTTGCAGATATACATAGATATATATATATATATTTGTATTTATATACCTATCGTTGGTAAATGTGTTGTACGATTATCGAACTTGGGTTTACTAACTCTTCCTCATCATTATCGATATGACAATGCGATGCGTTTTGTTCCAGGCTGTGTGATGATGAAATGTAACACATCATCTACAGCTGAGTAAGTAAATAAACTACGGGCATGATTACTCTACCTTCAAGCGCTACGATATTGTAATGTTCAAGTTTTTAGTAAGTTTATTACCTCCTAATAGCACGACGCCGTTTCGATATACCATTGATTGTGTTTCTTTATGCATGTTTTTATCAGCATATTCGCACACAGTTGGCTTAGAATTTATTCATCCATTTAATGATATTATTATTTCGATAAGTTGATTTTTTTTTCATTTTGATTTGTAATAATTATAGCAGATTTAATGTGGATACACGCTGTATAACGCTAGTCCCCTTTTTCCGCCCCCTCATCTTTGTTGCCGTCGCTTATCTCGTTACCTGGTCGACTTTCAGGTTGTACGAATCGTCTGCCGAGGATGGACCTTCGCCTAATTTAGGTAATCTCGTCAACGAATCTGGAGACATGGACTTGGACTCCTTGGTACCAGATCTGACCACTGATCAGGATCTCGCGGCCGAAATATTGGCTGCCGTTGCTAATCAGGAATTGAAGACGTCCCGCTATGACAGCGGGGATAGCGACGATTACGCGGATAGCGATAACTAGATTTGTATACATGATGGACGACGATAATTGAGGGAAATTTAATTACTCTGTATACATATCTAGGATATTCTTTCCCTTCACTTTCTTATTCTTCGTAATTATTGGAGAGTACGAATTAATCTCTTGAATATTAGCACATTATTATATGTAATGCATCGATAATGTTTCGTTTATTCTGCAAAGTTTAAGGATAAAAGATGAATATCTGAGATTAGGGGAACCGCAGTTAATACGCGGCTTTACAGGGAAAACGTCATCTAAACGTTTTCTGATATCTATTAACTTGAGTCGGCGTGTAAATAAGCAACTGGAATTAATCATACGTTATAGTAATTTTGTTTCTATTGCACTGAGAGAAACTATAAAACCAAGTGTCTATGTTACCCGGTCGTCTACTTGACCACGAAGCGTGGAAAAATCTCACGCTTGTGTCTGGCGTGTATAATTGATCTGCATAACTTAGCAGCTATTCCCTTCGTACTTGAGTTTTCTATTATTATTTTTTAATTCCATTTTCATTGGAAAGAGAGTATTTGTTGAATTTCAAGACCCGTTGTGTTCAATTTGTTTCTGTTATTACGTTTTTGACGACGACACAGCCAATGGAATGAATGAATGAAAAAGGAATTATTCTGCTCTCAATTGAATACTTGCTTTTTTTTCTCTCTCTTAACGATACGATATCCGATATATTACCAACATCGCCAATGATTTTATGATTGCAGCTGACCAAAAATATAGGATAGAGAATAAAGATTTAACAAGAAAATTAAATATTAACAAATGTTTTTTAGAATGTATGAGTGCGGCAGATTTTATTCGTATGTTATATTGTTATTATTGTTCTATAATCAAGGCTTTTTTAAAACTTCTGTTATACAAGAATCACATAGAATGATGATAATTATTGGAAAGATGATCTTTGTTAAGGAATATAATTAATATTATTATAGTATAATTATCTAGTAACAAGTATTGCCGAGACTGTTTTAATAACTGTAAATAGGTATAAATGGTCTTTTTATAGGGTGTTTTTTTTTTTTTTCTTTATTTTTCAAAGTCCCAATGTGTTTCTAGTCGAAAGTGAGAGAGATGAATCTTATATACATATATATATTATAATAATATAGAAAAACAACCATTGACGCTGTAAAAATGAATTGACCTCTTATCGTCTTCAACGTCGATTCACACACGCAAGCTGGGTCTCAGTTGGTGTGGAAATAATTTTTTTTCATCGAGGTTAAAGAGCATTTATACGTAAAGGAAAGAAGAAGAAAAAGAAAGGAGAAAAATAAAATAAACAGACATTTATACAATATTACAAATTACAAATTTATAAAGGTATACTCGTGTTTATTACTTCTCCTTTCTTGGTATCCAAAGATGTTAATTTGTTATATGAGTTTTTGTTTCTTATTGAGTCACTATAAATTCTAATATTATTATTATTATTATTATTATTATTGAATACATGTATACGTGAAAGGTATTTATCCAAAATTCAAATTTGATATATATATATACTATACATAAATATTATATATTCATTATTGTAACACATACCAACCTATGACTGTATTGTATTCATTATAATTGAATTGAAAGAAAAAGAAAAACGAAAATTATTAATTGATTTATAGTAGGTCGAGAGAGGTTTGCTACAACTATAACTAATTTTATCTCGTTAGATTAATGACAAAAATTATTAATTGTTCGCTGTTCGATATTGCTCTGTATAACGTATATCTAATTATTACAGATCGTATTTGTATCAGATCAGCATCGTCATCATGTTCATATACATGCATTATAATCATAAAAATTTCAATATATGATTAGGGAACGGATTAACGTGGTGTAAAGAAGAAATCGTAATATTGTTTTATTTACCACATGAAATGAAACAATGAAAAAAGATTAACAGAATTTCGAATACCCTATATCTATCTGTATTATTATGATATTATAAATTGGTTATTATTGCATGTAATGTTATTATTATTATGATTACTATTATTATGACTATCATTAACAAATTAAAACAATATAATTCTTCTATCCAAAACGATATTAGCGGTATGTATACCTCTGCACTATCTATACATAATAGAAAAGTAGAATGATTTTACAAAAGGTAACAAGAAAAACAAAACAAAAAAATATTCAATCAGAAGATTATGTATATACGATGAGAAATTACATCAACTTGAATAAAAAGTTTTACAAAATACTCTAGCTAATTGAACTAACTAATAGATAAAAATCAATTTACATAAATGAACTATTTGTTTAAAACCTGTTCCCTGTAAAAAAAAAAAAGTTCCGTATACAAGAATTGAAGAATGAAAAATATTGATATGATAACGAAAGTATTGAATAATCCAATTAGGTTTACTTACAGATTCTAGATATCCTCAAAATGACCAAAAAGAGAGATGGAATTTTGAATGAAAGAGAAACCATCCTGCGGCAAATGTAGTTCCACCAATCACAAACCGGGCTTGAGAGGGCGCCACCACACGGCGAGGATTAACTGAAAACCTAACCTCATAGCAGAAGACGCACAAGTGTGATAGACAGCTTCACAGGTTTGTTCGAGTGACAAGTCGCAGTTTATTCGGTGCATCGTTATGGATATCGGCGAGTTATTGTCATACAAGGTGAATTTCTTTGCATTCCAATATTAATCACAGCGATCTTTCGATACATAATAATTTTGACGGACTATCCTAGCCTCCTAACACGCCGAAACGGCCTCTGCACGGGGAAGACGAGGATGAGGACGACTGGGAAAACTCCAAGAGAGCCAAGAAGGTTATAAAGACCCCGTATCATTCGCGTCAGCGATCAATTCCCGAGGATCTCACGCCCGCCGCTAGCAACGAACCTCCAACTCCGATACGCGCCCACTTGCCAAATCCTGCGAACGACGTCGTCGAACCGCAACTTACGGAAAAAGAGAAACTGGAGATTCTCAAATACGTCGAAACTGAGGCCGCGGAAGTGGAAGCCCTCGACGAAGCGACGCTCAAAAGGATGGTGCTGCTCTTTGAAAAACGAGCCCTGAGGAACCAGGAGATGAGGGTCAAGTTTCCTGACCAACCGGAAAAGTCAGTTTTCAAGTTCTACTACTTAAGAGTGTTATTAATGATCGAATTTTCATTCATTTTTATCGACTCGTTTCAGATTTATGGAGTCCGAAGTCGAATTGCACGAGACTCTCCAGGAGTTGAACGTAGTCGCCACGTCTCCGGACCTCTACCCCATCATGGTAGACCTCGGCGCGGTTCCGTCCATGCTGGAACTACTTTCTCACGAGAATACAGACATCGCCGTAGGGGTCGCGGACCTCCTCCAGGAGCTTACGGACGTCGATATTCTGCACGAGAGCCAGGAGGGGGCGGACACGCTGATAGACGCTCTGCTGGAGCAGCAGGTCTGCGCTCTTCTGGTACAGAATCTAGAGAGGCTTGACGAAAGCGTAAAAGAGGAGAGCGACGGAGTTCACAATACTTTGGGTAAGTTAAAAGATTGCCAGAATCTAGTCAGAGGCCAAGAACTAATCAGTTTGTCTTTCGCAGCAATTTTTGAGAATCTTCTCGAGTTCAGACCGGAGCTTTGCGTAGACGCTGGGAAACAGGGACTCCTTCAGTGGCTGCTGAGGAGGATTAAAGCCAAGGTTCCGTTCGATGGAAATAAACTCTACGTCAGCGAACTTCTTTCTATACTCGTGCAACAAACTCCAGAAAACAGATTGCTGCTCGGTGATCTGGACGGGATCGACGCCCTGCTGCAACAGCTGGCGGTAAGGATTTACTCGGTTAATTTTTTCGATACATCGATAACCCATCTGCATATCTTCACAGTTTTACAAAAGACACGATCCTCGGACAGCGGAAGAGCAGGAAATGATGGAGAATTTATTCAACGTGTTGTGCTCAAGCCTGATGGCGACCGTGAACAGAGAGAGATTTCTACGAGGAGAAGGATTACAGCTGATGAACTTGATGCTGAGGGAAAAGAAAATATCCCGGAATGGATCGCTCAAGGTTGGAGCTGGCTTGAGAATCGCGAGTCGCAAGTTCACAGTTTTCTTCAACAATAGGTTCTTGTTTCAGGTGCTCGATCATGCCATGAACGGACCGGATGGAAAGGACAACTGTATGAAATTCGTCGACATACTCGGACTGAGGACCATATTTCCATTGTTTATGAAAACGCCGACGAAGAATAGGAAGAGGATACTCACCACGGAGGAGCACGAGGGTGAGAAAAATCGAGCAGAGTCGATATACGGGATCGGAGACTGACTGTGACTTTTTATTATCTTCCTTACAGAGCACGTTATTTCTATAATCGCCAGCATGTTGAGGAACTGCAAAGGACCGCAGAGACAACGTTTATTGAGCAAATTCACCGAAAATGACTTTGAAAAGGTCGATAGATTGATGGAACTACATTTCAAGTACCTGGAGAAAGTCGAGGAGGTCGAAAGAGACACGAAGGCTAGTCTCAACAGTGATTATCGTTAATTAATCCTCGTCTAATTGTTAAAATCGCAAAAATCGTAATTTTTACATTTCTACAGTTATTGATGAAACGAATTATTCATCCAAGTCGACGATTTTTTGTCGAAAAAAAAGTCTAAGATTGAATCTGATATAAACTTGACTACTTAGAATCATCATTAGAATTGAGTTTGTTAAAAAACACATTTTAGGCCGGTGTTTAATTGACTAACGAGGTTTTCGAACTATCGCAGGATGACGAAGAGGAGGAGGAATCTTACATGAGAAGATTAGACGGTGGACTTTTCATTCTTCAACTAGTAGATTACGTTTTATTAGAAGCGTGTACAGGCTGTCCGCCGACCGTGAAGCAGCGGGTGACGAGAATACTAGCCCAGCGGAGAGCGTCTCTGAAAACTATCAGGCACATTATGAGAGGTGGGTGTGAATCGGAGCACAAAGCTCAATTTTCTTTACAGTCTTTTACTTTTATACGACTTTTTTTTCTAGAATACGCGGGAAACCTTGGAGACGCCGGAGACAACGAATGGAGAGAGGCGGAGCAGCAGCATATTTTACAACTGATAGACAAGTTTTGATATTCTTGCTGGATATTTTCACTCTTTGATTGACAAGAAAATTCTTTCACCTCTACCAGTTGTGTTCGTTTCATGCAATGGGAGATGAGAAGGAAGTACCCAACATCGCGTTAATCATTCTATACATTCGCATATTTTAACAGTGATGTAATTGTTATCGAAACGTTTTAATTATACCGTGAATAAGACTGAACTGACCCGAACGTTATTCCCTTCTCTTATTCGCATAATAATTATCACCCATAAAATATGCAGAAGCTGAGTTTGACCACTTTTATGGCGATATTGTAACGAAAAATCAATGTGTGGATAAAAATCGGCTAGCCAATCAAATTGAGATAATCGCTAGGATATATATTATGATAAAGTTTTACTTTTTCTTTACCTCTTAGTAACCAGAATATTATTCAATAATTATTTTACCGTTAAGGTGAAATGAAAGTCACGTGACCTCGATATGATCTATACTTGGAATTTTCAAACGCTATTTCCTCAGCCAAAACACATTCGATTGATGTGAAATTGACATCAGTGACGTAGAAAAACTCAATGAAGGGCCTGCCAATCGTAGATTTTCGAAAATCGAAAGACAATCAGAATTTTGTGTAACAATATTGTTATTACGTCTCGATTTTCGAAAATCCACGATTATCAAGCCCTTCATTAAGTTTTTCTACGTCACTGATATCAATTTCACATCAATCGAATGTGTTTTGGCTGAGAAAATAGCGTTTGAAAATTCCAAGTGCAAATCATATCGAGGTCACGTGACTTTCATTGGGGTAAATTAATGAATAAATAAATAAATAAGGATAGGAGAAGGTCTCAATCAAGAATAAGATTCGAAGTAGCTTTTAAGTAAATTTATTTTTATATTTTCGTGTTCTCTTCTTTTATTTTTGTTGCCGCTGGAGCAGCAGGCTGCTGGTCTTGGAGGTCTTGGTTCTGGAGGTCTTGGCGGTCTGTGAAAAGAATTGTTCAAAATTAATGAAAAACGGCGAACGAAGCGTTTCTACAAATTTGAAATCATAAAAACCACAAACTTTTTGCCATCCACTTCTTCTTCCTGCGCCGCCTGAGGGCCTGACTGCGCCATTTTTTGGGTCCCTTCCCCGGGGGCTGTGACGTTCCTTGACTGCCGTTCTTTGCAGGTCCCAGCCGTTCCTTGACTGGTCCCTTCCCCGGGGGGAGGGGACCCAGCCGTTCCTGGACTGGTAGCCTCTTGGGCTGGGGCTGGGGCGCCCCGTTGCCCATATAGATTTGGATCGCGCAGTTGTTGAGGGTGATCATTCTTCCTTGAAACAAGAAATAAATTGGTACATAAGTTGTAAACTTTTGGTTAAAAAAAAAAACAGAAAAAAACAAGAAATAAAGATCCTCAGAGTGTATTGGCGCATGGCCTTAGGGCTATAACTGTGGTTAAAAAAAAACAAAAAACCTTCCAGTTGAAACACAAATGTTTTCAACTTTTTGATTGCAGTTGAACAAATTTCGCAAATAGACTTTCCTCGCCAAGCGTTCTTACTCGACTTTTTAGAAAATAAAACGACTACTTTGTTCACGTGTTCGAATCGAAGTAATTTTTTGGTCACACGAGCACCACGTCGGCTACAAATTGATGAAAAAATATGTACATGCAGTTTTGTTTTTCAATTTTCAATTTTCTTGAAAACTTTCTTTCTTCAAAATCCTTCGATCTTTTTGCGTCTAAATTCCTTCGTTTGATTCGAAATTTGTTTGTTTACAGAGAGATTCTAGAGGCCACAAATCCATATTATTATTAATAATGATGATTATAACAATAATAATAATAACAATGCCAATAACAAAAAAAAAAATAATAATAATAATGATGATGTGATTAATCAATGTTTATAAATAGTCAAGCATATTTCTTATGTATGTATATTATCTGAAGTGAAATACGAATAGCCCGGCATCTCTAGATTATTTGAAAAATCCAAATTCTTGTCCTTAAAAAGACCCAATTGCCTCAAAAATCCTCATTTTGTGGAAGATTCGAATTATTTGTCAAACAAATCAAATAATTCGAATTATTCGAATCGATTTTCGAATCGAATTTTACTATTCGATTCGTGACGAATAATTCGAAAATTCTAATATTCGCACAGCCCTACATACAACAGATCGTACAATAGATACACGTTTACATGGTTGCTACAGTACAAATCCGTTCGACTTTCAAAAGTAAACATCTTCGGAAACCCGGTGTACGCGGTTCAGAGCGCTCCAATAATACCGCGTATGAGAATCACCTCCCCACCAGGCGCCGGCTGTGTGGTCGCGCACGCGGAGCACGTGGCCGGCGGCGAGTCTCCTGTACAGCATTATTGTAGCGCCCCGTACCGCACATCGAGCAAGGTGACACTGACCCGAGGTTCAAACAATAACAAAGGGCTAGGAGCACCGCGTTAACGTGTTCATTGCAATAAGAATATATGGCCGCCTTGTGTACGTGACGATGATATCCACCGTTGGATCTTTCGTCTTTATTCGAGCCTAAATAATATTCCACGCAATGCTCAATGCCCGACAACAATCTGTAATAATTATATCGAAATATGATCACGCGACACGGACGTATGATTCGAGTAAACTAATTTACTTGTCGATCTAAAAGTCTTCCAGAACATGCAGACCGCGTTTATTGGAAACGAATGAAATTTTTATTTTTCGTCGATCAGACTTTGATGCGTGAAAATTGATTATTCGTGGAAAACTCTCGAGAAAATTCGGAAAATTTGTCACAAAAATCGGTGACACGAGAACTCGGAAACCGCGTGGTCATTCCGCCTGATTGGACAATTTTTATCATTGATTTATCACCTCGACGGATATTAATCGCGACCTATAACTTTCGAATTTACGATTGCTACACAAAAATAGGGTTCAATTTGGATAATGTTAAAAATGAATCGAACAAAAATCGTATCGCTTACCTCTTTCGATCGAATCAGATAGAATGAGAGACTTGAAAATTTTGTACGAATATCTGGATTCGTTCCCCCACCGCCGCTAATTTTGTGAATACGTAATTGGATAGTGGACCGGCGCCGTTGAGCGATCCCTATTGGGCAGCAGCGTCATTTGCAATTTCGAGACGTAAAAAAAAACCGCGGGCAGTTTAATTAAATGTAGTTAAGTTTCAGAGCAACCTAAAATGCTCATCAAACGCTCGTATTGTAGGAAGACTTCGAGTCGCGAGCGAATTAGTCACACATGTAAGTGTGATAGTCGCAAATATATTCGAGTTGAGTTTGAGGTCAGGAATAAACGGAATGTGGTAATAATTTACAGTTTCCCCCCGAGTGATCCCACTTTATTGAATAATTGGTTTTTTGGTTATTGTACAGTCGAACTACTGTGGAATTAACCGCGGATACTGGATAAAGAACACAATACATGTTTACTTGAAAAATGCGGCTTCTTCCAAGGGATTGACCTTTGGAATATTTAGTACCTGGGTGACAATGTGACTGTAATCACGAGGATTGTTTTAGAAACTTGCCTCTCGTTTCGTCTCATCTTCTACAATGTATTATCGAAACATTTTTATTTCTGTTGCATACTAGTACATCGAGAGTGAAAGAACAGCGCGTGACCAAATCTCGTCAAGTCGGCGAATGAGCAACAATTACCGACAACTATCGGTCGATCTATCAATATATAGTTATAATTTTAACTCGTGTTTTACGAGCAGCGCATCTATTGCAGCAAGCAGCCAATCAGGTATTATAGGTGTTGCATTGAAATTTAATTTCCAAAGTATCTCATTGTGAGAAAGTGAATTCGCAAATTGTATTTCGAGGCCTAATTGCCTCCACGCATTGCTCCTCTTTTCACGATTGTTAATCCGGTTTATGATTATTAGGTTCGTTGCTACGCGGTTCAATTCGTGGTGCACCTTTTTCAAGATCTTACATCAACCTGAAATAGAACTCATACGAGGGTAGTTTTTTTTCCTGCAGGAACTTGGACCTGTATACCAGGTCAATTCTCAGGTTTGACTTTTCGCCCTAATGGTACATAACAATATATGAAGTCGATGGGTCAGCGCACAATAAAACCTCGTGGATTATAGAATCAACTTCAGGTGACTGTAAACAGCATACCTATGAAAATGATCAACGATAGGCGGTAGAACTGTGCGTAAAAGGCACTGTGTGACGTCACACGCCACCGCGAAATTCAAACGCTGTATTGAAAAAACTTGATTTACGTGAAAATCAACAACAAACAATTAGGTGGAATATGTTTTTCATCAATCCTAACCATCGAACTTTCGGATAATAGAATGGATTCCTTTTATAATTTTTGTAAATCACTAATTAATATCATGAATATTGGAAACAACATTTCTTTTCGATATTCACGTATCAACAATGGAATTTTATTTTTATAACAAACAGAGCTATAGAACATCGACAAAATCGTAAAATATAATCGTATCAAACTCGTAAAAATCGTAACAAAATCTTGAACAGGTATAGTACCGTTAATATTAGGTTCGGGTTCACTTTTCACATTTTTTATCAGGACAAGAAGTTAGATTAGCCGAAAACGGCGTAGAGAAATGATTCAGGTTGCATTCGAGATTGGAAAGAATCAGCTTCCTTATCATTTTTTACAAACTTCTTTAAGACCTTTTTACGACTCACCAGGTGACGTAACACATGTTTTTTTTTAAACAATTTTCATACTTGCATAAAGTCGCACATGATTTTTTGCGAAATAGTGATAGGAACGTTTTCGCATGAGGACTTTCAAAGCGGCGACCCACACAGCACGTTATATTTCAGAAATGTTCCAAGAAGGCTTCATTTGAAATATGAAATATTTCATTGCAAGATTTCAGAAATATTTCAGAAACATGTTAATGTCCGCAAATATATCTAACGAAATGTCGCTGACATGTTTCTGCCATATTTCCGTAATATATGAGATATATTCCAGTAATGTCTCTGAAATGTTTTTGTAATATGTCTAGATATATTTCTGTAGTATACCAGAAATATTTAATCGATATTTATATTAGCGCATGCTGAAATGTCTTGGACATATTTCTGAGATATTCTTGACATTTTTCCGAAATATTTCTGACGTATCTCTGAAATATTCCCGACATAATTTTATCTCACCCCACGAGGGGCAGCACCTCCTTGGGTTACAGAACAATATTGTTACACAAAATTCTGATTATGTCTTTCGATTTTCGAAAATCCACGACTGGCAGGCCCTTCATTAAGTTTTTATACGTCACTGATATCAATTTCACATCAATCGAATGTGTTTTGGATGAGAAAATAGCGTTTGAAAATTCCAAGTGTAAATCATATATCGAGGTCACGTGACTTTCATTTCACCTTAAAAAGAAACGATAAGCGCGCAAGTGTTGGAAGGTAGCTACTCGGAGCAGTTCAAATTACGCCACTAGGTCAGCCGCTCGTGGCGCCACTGTCGGTCGCTAGGTTATGTTACCAATTATGCTTCGATATTACGTCAGAGCGAGAGCACGTGCTTCTACTTGATAACAGCTCCTGTGAGAGATTAATTTCTGCAAAAACAAAAGGTTCAACAAGCGTTGCAATCAAGACAGTGAGATCTCGGAATCAAGCATGTTGGAATGGTCACAGACTGAGATTACAACCGAACTGGAAATCGAAGAAGAATTCTGTGCTGTGGTTGAGAGTATAAAGTCTGAAGAAGAAAGAAATGTCGATATCAAACCAGCCACTTTGCCTGACAAGTATCAACTTCAGAGGGTCCAGACAAGGTCAGAATATTCTGAACCGACATTGCGATCGAACGACGAAGTATGTTTGTTGTTGCGCTGTAGACTTTGCGCGAGTCCAAACAATGACATGGTCGAAATATTCAGCTCACTCGAAATGACGAAGGATATCCTAGAAAAAATCGAATACGCTCTTCCTATCGCGGTAAGAAATATTTTGTGATTGGGTTTGGTTTTTTGAACGCTCCAGTTCTGAATTTAAGAAATTTTGCCAATCTTTCTTGCGCCCATTATTCAATCTTTGATCGCCGTTGCTCATTGTACAGGTAAAAGAGACGGATGCTTTACCCAAACGGATCTGCCGACTCTGCTTGGAGGAACTGGAACGAAGTTATCGATTCTGTAAAACTGTGGCAGAGGCCGAGAAACGACTTTTTGTTCTCGACAAACTGGCCTGTATGAAATCGGAGGAGACTGATAGAAATGACGAGTCTTCCCCGCTAAATAACGCACAGCAAGGTTCCACAGAATCTGATAACGTCGATGGACCCTCCGAAACAAACTCCGACATGGATATGAATAAAAACAAATCGACGATTATTCATAAAGATGCTCCAAATTTGAGAAGCTGCTCGGTTGTGTTGTCTATCCTCGAAACTCGTTCCAAAAATAATTTGGATGCAAAGAATTGCAGAAAAAGCTCGAGTAAAAGCACCAAAGATAGAAACACCGATGAAAGAATCATGTCTGAAAATCGACAAGCGAGTACCTGTGATCCCGAAGTGAATGTAAGAATTAGGGAGAATCATTGATACTTTATAATTACTATCATTTTGCTGCTTATTCGTACGCTATAACTCTTGCTGAAAGTGATCGCATTGAAGTTAAATGGCTGCTTATCTTTTGCAGATGGAGAATCCACTGGCTCAATCCAGGGAGCAACTTCATAAATGTAACTTATGTGCAAAGACATTCAACCGTAAATCCCGTCTGACTCAACACAGAGTAGTCCATACAGGTGAAAAACCCCACAAATGTAACGTATGTGCGAAGTCGTTCACACAGAAATCCCATCTGACTCGACACAGTGAAATCCATACAGACAAAGGACCTGGGCGCTACAGATGTAACGTATGTGCGAAGACGTTCACACAGAAAGCCCGTCTGACTGAGCACAGTATAATCCATACAGACAAAGGACCTGGGCGCTACAAATGTAACGTATGTGCAAAGACGTTCAACTATAAATCCCGTCTGACTCGACACAGTGAAATCCATACAGACAAAGGACCTTGGCGCTACAGATGTAACGTATGTGCAAAGGCATTCTACCGTAAATCCCATCTGACTCAACACAAAGTAGTCCATACAGGTGAAAGACCCCACAAATGTAACGTATGTGCGA
>JAFFZH010013372.1:713-25279 GCA_018420115.1 Euura saliciscinereae
TATTCCATGTATGCATCGAAGTGAGTGATCGCATATATGCGCATATAATCAGAATATATGCGAATAAATATAAGTAACATGTATGATGCATATATATTTCATGTATGCACCAAAGTAAGCGATCACATATACTAAAAATATATGTGAATGAATATAAGTAAAATATATTACCTATATATGTGACATATATGCATTGTAACTAAGTGATCAAATATATGTTCCCATATAAACAATATATATTTGAGATACATATTTATTATAAGTTATATATATATGACATATATGTGGTAGGAATATATGTCGTGTATATGCATGCACATATATATTTTTCCGTGTGGGTTCTACAATACTGTATGCGAAATATCACGAAGCAATTCTTCCTGTACACAGTATGGTAAAAATTGTCTTACTGGCATCACAGCGAGAGGTCATATAGTATATTCGGTTCGACTTAATTAACTATCGTGAAGCTAAATTCATCATACTAGCAAAGTAGAAAGAATTATAGTGTATAGGAAATATCTCTATACAGCATGCCTAAAAGTTCAATACTCGGTGGTAATTTATACCCATCTGTCTCGAAAATGTTGATACATAATATTACTCGAATCTGGATACTGTATAGCGAATCTCACCGAAGTGGGGGAAAGGAAAGCCATACAGTACAAATGTTGCATTCCACATAATGCACCCAAATTTTGGTGTTGATATTGTGTTTATTCTACATTTCTTTTATTCGGTACAACATGAACATTTGTTGTTCCAACTGAAAGAAATGTGAAAATTGACACAATATGAACACGAAATTTAAGTGGATTTTCTGGAACACAAGATTTTTTACTATGTGTGGAGCAGGATGGACTGTCATAAGATGGTGAATGCATTACAGTTTGGCGAAGAAATCCTTTTTTATTTATTGAATATCATTATTCAACATGGAAGTACAAAACTTCCTTCGAGCTATATCCAACTTCCTTCGAGCTATATCCACAAAATATATCCTCAGTCCTCACCTCCGATAGAGTCTGAACTTGTCCGCCGTGCTGATATGTGGACATTGTGCACATCTTCGTCGAATACCTGTGATACTGTATAATATACTCGACTGAAAATCACTCATTGTTATCCCCGTGCTAGTTGACCGATCAATCGCAACGATTCTACATAATACGTCTCGAATGAGTAACGGCATCCAAAATGAAGAAGCTAATTTGTACAGTTAGAAAAAAACTGCCTCGGAACTCTGTGTACATTGAGGTGATGAATCGAACAACTGCACAGGGTAGGATAAATAAGAGAATAGACTAGAATAGAATCGAATAAAATGAAATAGAATAGACAACTGCAGCATAATTATGATTATAAATCAATACTAACTGGGCAATTATTTAGCTTTTCTTTAGAAGACTCTCGCACGTCCGCACTTATTGTTTGTAGCACTGTGAAGAATGCCAATGTAGACCGAACAATACGACGCCGCAACCTTGTACCCGCCGAAAAACTTTATGACTTTTCCTCGGACTTCTCGATACGTTGCCCAGCACCTAGCTCTGAATACTGCCCCACACAGTATGGAAATCTTTGCCTTGCGAGTGCGGTAAATTGCTATGCAAAAAAAACGTATTAGGTGTATGGAAATAACTACAATACACAGCTACACAGCTAGTATACCATATTATTTTCAGAAAATATGTACACATTAGGACCAACGTGCCAGAGATATATTGCAAGTTTTTCAATACCGCGGAACTTGCCGTTACTTTGTCAAAAATTGACGTCCCTTGTATGGCAGATATTGCTATACTGTATAGATAATGTGGTGTTTGGCGAAGATTGAACACCATTAGGATATTAACAGCTTATTTATTGTTCAGTTAATAATACAAATATCGACGAAAGGCTTGAGCGTGGAGGCGTCCTGTACGCCATCTTGATATCTCTGACTATGTAACCGTTGCGACGCTCAGTCTAGTTATACATTTGAATCTAGGGATAAGGGCGCCACCTATGAGGAACTAGCACATACATTACAGATAACTATTTCGAAATGTTTGGAACACGTTGCATTATAGTATATGCGTAGAGAATACTCTACTGTATAGGAAAAGAGATTGTATTAAATATTACAATACGTATGGCAGTTATCAAGTGCCAGTATTGTAACAAATTGCCCTTTCTGTCAGAATAAAGTAATGGAAAAAGGTACTTAAAATTATAAATAAATTAACAAAAAGCAATTTCAGGGTGATAATGTTTCAAATAGTTAATTTTTTAGTTTTATTTAAGGAATTTGTCGTGTGAAATGTTGAATAATTTTTCAAAAAAATGAATTTTCATCAATATTATAATCAAAAGGTGCATAAGATAAAAATTAAAATTAAAATCACATTCATACCAAAAAACCATTATAATAATTGAAAATTCTTTTGTTATAATTACGCTCGTTTGATTCAAAATATATCTTTACAATTTTATATGCTCATTAATTTTTTGTTCTTTAAATCGTTTGGTTTTTGTTAACAGCTTTTTCTTTCATGTTTTAACAATTTCAACTTATCTTTTGCATGTGTTTGGTGACCAAGCAGGTTCCGTAGATTTTTGTATATTTGATGATAATTTTCTAATCAATTATGGCGGAGATATTACGTCTCGTCAGACTCTCTGCCTCGTGGCGATGAAATTCGTTTTCGTAGTTTTGTAAATTTGTATAGATTGCAGATAGTGAAATTTTATAAATTCTGTTTTCTCAATGCTTGTTAACGATTACAAAATGAAATAGAATAAATGAATACGTATAAATTAATTAAAATTGTAAAGAATGAAAATATAATTTACTGCTACGGGGAATTGATAATTGAAAAATAGGTCTGATGCCTAGAGCGTCTTCCCATAGGGTGTGAGTGGGCGGATATTCGGTCACTCGTCTTCACATTCGCTATCTCTCATTCTTCATGCTTCATCTTTCTCTTATTTCTAGGCACGTTATTCAAATTACACTACAGTATACTGGTTGGTTATATCCGTATATTACCCCCAACTATAAATATAGGATAGATCGCCATAATGCGACGAAGTCCCACGATTACTATACGAAGTATATGAATTTTTCCCATAATTTTCTCTCAGTGTGTCATGATGTACCTATTTTATTTACAGATAGCCAATCCCGGCTGAGCGCCGCAGACGTTAGTAAGTGACGAGTGGATACACTTACTTGACCAATTTATACGTCTACCAAAACGCTCAAATTATCTTTCTCTCTATTTTTATTTCAGGTTCTGTGCTGCGCACCAGAACCGAACTCGTAAGCACGGTAGCTTCTATCCTAAGGCGTAGCGGGGGTGAGTTGAAGACGACTTGACCCTTTAAAAACCGCGTGTAAGATGAAATAAGGACGTAAGCGCCATTATACGACGTTTTGCTTTTTATAATGGCATAAAGTCGTGTAATTTTTTTTTCACGCCAATCGCTCTGAAATCGTTCGAAACGTATAGATCAATCCAAATTACGAGATCGAAAAATTTAAGTGCAAAAGGTCGTAAGCTGGGCGGATGCGACCTCCTGCTTTTAACTGCGATTTTTATTATCGAATTTTTCGAAACGACGTCGATTTCGATTTTTCTTTGCGTTTTACGAGTTTTTACAACTATTTGGAAAAATCATGAGAAATTGAGAAAAAATGGTGAATACGACCTAATTGTGCCACTGGACACGCGAAATGTTTTTTGTGATCTACTGTTCACTTCACATATCAGGGTGAAGTCGAGGAATTGTTTCAATTGATTCCGATCAAATTTTATCGTAGATCGATCGAGATTTTCTATTTCAATTCTTCATATTTCATTATTTTTCACTCATTGCCGTTATATCATGCGTCAATTGGTGAATTTCCACTTTGTCATGATACACATATTTTATTTTCAGAAACCGAATTACAAGCGACTGCCAGATTCCGGGGTAAGTGACACTCATTCGAAAAATACATCAAGCCTAGCTTGCTTTTCATCCAGCTGTTGTTAGCACTGAGCGAGAGTCGAAGACGACTTGATCATAACCTCTGTATATTCCAATTTCAGATTTACTCCACCCAGTAAGATCCAGAGCCGAAGCCGATTTGGAGAGTTTCAGAGCCGCACGTGAGTTGAAGACGATTGTGCCCATCTAGAATATCGCGCATCAAGCACTTGAAAATTGTCTAAATTATTGAGGTATCTTTTAATTTCTAGCTCCCAGCCCTGCGATCAATGCTACTATCACCAAAATTACTAATTTATTGGCCGCAGTATCGGTCGAAATCAATGCGATTTTTGAAGCTGCTTTCAGGCTTACCGGAAGTAAGTTGAAAACAATCGTACCATTAAAAATATAATTGTCATACTGAGATCTATCGTTTGCTACAAACCAAATTCCAATTAGGCTTTCATAAATTGATCTATTTCCTTAACCTCCAGTTAGGCAAACGTATTTGATACTCAACATTTGATCCCTGATTCGATCCCTGAGAAAATTCCGAATTGAGTGAACAAAAAAATAGAAAAAAAAATCGGCCCTCGTTTTCCCAAACGGGAGCTGTTTTATGTCATCAACTGGATTTTTGAGAATTTTTTCAGATTTTTGAAGAGGGGCATTCTCAATCAATTTAAAAAATTCATAACAAAGCAACGGTTTCTTAAAAAAATAAAAAATAAATTTAGGACGCGTTTATTACTGAGTAGAATGTTAGAAAAAAATATGGGATGATTTTGAGGTGCTCGGGGTTTATAACTGGTCGAGTTGGCGTGGAATGCCCCATACATATAAGTGAGAATAACGTAAAAAAAAAATCTAATCAAGAGTCAAGTGGTTCGATAGCTTCCACGTCAGCATTAAAATTATTCAGACACACACATCATCAACAGGTGAAAAAAAAACCTGTTTTGTAGATGAACGTAGAAATATTTTTGCATCAAGGAGTAAAATATTCTCGATACAGCAAGGATACAATATTGAATTCTTGATTTCAATTCCAACAGCCAAACTAGAACTCATGGACGTATATCGGAAGCAATCAACTTTTGAAGTGTTGTGTCACGAAATATTTAACAGCACACTTATTTTGCAGCAATTATTCTGCAGACTTATCGAATCGTTATGCCTACATTGAAGTATCACAGGAAGTAAAATTTAAAACCGTAAAATGGTACTGAAGTGGAAAATCGACCATTCGTCGAACTTATGTATATCAAGAGCAATCAACTTTTGAAGTGTTGTGTCACGAAATATTTAACAGCACACTTGACATTTTTTAGCACGTATGTTCTGCAGGTGGTAAGATTCATTGAATCGTTAAAAATAAAAACTATGCGTACGTCATCACGATATAGATAAAATATGTTTTTCGAATGTTGTGCTCTTTGTTTGGAACCATTTTATTCTCTACATTTTATGCTACACGGAATGTTCAAACCATTTTCAACCTGTCAGGTTCCACTCGATTCGTCAAGTATTTTCATGATATCCTGATTTTTGTTCCAGGAGTCGCTGCAACCGCGGTTGCCATCAACAGTGAGTTAAAGATACAGAGATTTTCGATATTGACAGATATTCACTTGTTGTTCGAATTTAGCTCAAGCGAGTCGAGCACCGCGGAATGACGACTTAATCACAGTCCTCTTTACTTAAATTTCAGATGCCGTGAGACGTGTCCAAGCCCAAGTGGCAGAACTTGCGGGTCAGATTAGACAGATGGCCGGCCGTAAGTTTGAAACAATGTCACCCAATTAAGATATTCAAGTCATAGCTACTAAGACATGCGTCAAATATTGACAAATTACAATAGTGTCATAATGTACCTATTTTATTTTCAGATAGCCATTCCCTGATCCCCGCAGATGCTGGTAAGTGACGAGTAGATACACTTACTTGACCAATTTATACGTCTACAAAACGCTCAAATTATCTTTGTCTCTATTTCTATTTCAGTTTCTGTGATGAGAATCGGATCCCATCTCACAGAAACTCTACCTTCTATCCAAACTGGTACCGGGGGTGAGTTGAAAACGACTTTACCCTTTAAAAATCGCGTGTCTAATGACATAAGGACTTAAGCGCCATTATACGACGTTTTGCTGTTTATGATGGCACAAAGTCCTATAATTTTTTTTCACGCCAATCGCTCTGACAACGTTCGAAACGTATAGATGAATTGAAATTACGAGATCGAAAAATTTGAGTGCAAAAGGTCGTAAGTTGGGCGGATACGACCTTCTGCTCTTAATTACCAATATTTTCTATCGAATTTTTTTTAAATTGTCGTTCTTTCAATTTATCTTTGCGTTTTACGAGTTTTTACAACTATTCGGAAAAATAATTAAAAGTTATGAAAAAAATGGCGCTCACGACGTTTTGCCTTTACGTTGTTTTTTATTTTTCCTTGAAAATTCTAATGAAAGAACGACGTATCCGCCAAACTTACGACCGTTTGCACTTACATTTTTGGATCTCGTAATTTCAATTGATCTATACGTTTTGGCCGTTTTCAGAGCGAATGGCGTGAAAAAAAAATTATACGACCTTTTGCCACCAAAATCGTGTTTTTGGCGCTTACGACTTTATGCCATTAGACACGCGAAATGTTTTTGTGATCTACTGTTCGCTTCACATATCAGGGTGAAGTCGAGGAATTGTTTTAATTGATTCCGATCAAATTTTTTCGTAGATCGATCGAGATTTCCTATTTCAATTTTTCATATTTCATTATTTTTCACTCATTGCCGTTATATCATGCGCCAATTGCTGAATTTCCAATTTTTCATGATACGCATATTTTATTTATTTCATTTTCAGGAACCGAATCAGAAGTGGCTGTCAGATTCCGGGGTAAGTAACACTCATTCGAAAAAACATCAAGCCTAGCTTGCTTTTCATCCAGCTGTTGTTAGAACTGAGTGAGAGTCGAAGACCACTCGATCATAACCTCTGTATATTCCAATTTCAGAGGTATTCAACCCAGTAAAATCCGACGTCCTAGCCCATGTGATCAGTAGTAGAGCGAGACTCGGAAGTGAGTTGAAGACGATTGTGCCCATCTAGAATATCGCGCATCAAGTACTTGAAAATTGTCTAAATTATTGAGGTATCTTTTAATTTCCAGGGACCAGCCCTGAGATCACAGCTGCTGTACTAACTAATTCATTCGACGAAGTCGAGATCCAAGCCGATGCGATTTTCAATGCTGCTTTCAAGCTTGCCGAAAGTAAGTTTAAAACAATCGTACCATTAGAAATATAATTGTCATACTGAAATCTATTGTTCGCTACAATCCAAATTCCAATTAGGCTTTCATAAATTGATCTATTTCCTTAGCCTCCAGTTAGGCAAATGTATTTGATACTCAGCATTCGATCCCTGATTTCAATTGCACCACCAGTTTACTACTACTGAACTACGATCTTATTGTGACTTTTTATACTATCTCATACATCAACTAAAATATGATGATTTCTTAAATCATTCCTTAATCATTCTTTCAATCCAATAAATCATTCCTTCAATGTGTTCTGGTGATTGGCAGTAAACCGTGATTCAGGAACCCCAGGTGCATCTACATCAGGATAGATCACATGCCAGTCCAGCTGAACCGAGGCAGCGGAAGAGACTATTGGTGAGTGTCGTCGACAGTATTACCTGATACGAAGATGCTGAATATATTAATCTACGAATTTTGGTGAATCAATTCGCAGGCCACTTCTTAGCAGCTATCGCGAAGCGGAATATTCGGAACCGCTTGTGCTAATGTGAAGAACTTTTTGTGGAAGAACGGAAATCATCTGCTGTACGAGAGACTACCACTTTCTTCCAGTACGTCTTCCAATTGATTACTGAATAATTATGGGGTAGTCCAAATAAACGTGAACAGAGTTTGACCCCGACCCTCACCGAATTGGTCGCCGATTTTTTCCCGTATTCTACTCTACAATAGGTACACTTGCCGATTTTTCTTAGATTTTTTAGACTCATCGTTCGGTCGCGGCGATTTTTTTCAAGTTTTTCCATTAACCTGATGTAACTCTGAAGTCTTAAATTTTATCGCAAAGTCATAGAGGAAAAAAAGTTTAGTTTTCTTTTGATCTTTACAAAAATATTTTTTCACGAATTTTCGGAGCATGCCAAATCGTTAATTTTGACGAAAAACGCACAAAAATTGAGTTATCTTAGAAAACCCGTTTTCAAAAATTTTCTAATTTTTTGTCAATTTTCTTTGGTCAAAAACACACAACTTTTATATAAGATATATTTTGGGCACGGCCTTCGTTCGGGAGCTACGCCTTGTTTTATGTGATAATATCAGTAAAGTAGGTAAATCATTTTTTTTTAATATTTCGTATAAATCACTCGAGGTCGAACCGCGAGTTTTGAATTTTCTTGAACATAAAATAGAACATTGAAAATCATAATTGAAATAGTACATTGTGTATCAAGGGCACAAAGAACTATTTTTCGAGTGTGCTGAAATCACACTCGCCGAAATAGACTTGCGCCCGTCATGCACACGATTTGTTTCTCAACACCTGGTCTGCAGAAATGCCTCTTTTCAGACCGAGTGAGTGGCCGCAAAACAGCACTTTGCGCCCGAGGGCAGGAAAATCGTCTCTTTCGCCCGTTTTTAGCGGGCGCAAAATTGATTTTCGTACTTTGCTGATATTATCACATAAAACAAGGCGTAGCTCCCGAACGAAGGCCGTGCCCAAAATATGTTTCATACAAAAGTTGTGTATTTTTGACCAAAGAAAATTTAAAAATAATTTCAAAATTTTTGAAAACGGGTTTTTCCAGATAACTCAATTTTTGTGCGTTTTTCGTCGAAATCAACGATTTATCATGCTCTAAAAATTCGTGAAAAAATATTTTTGTAAAGATCAAACGAAAACTAAACTTTCTTTCCTCTATGACTTTGCGATAAAATGTAAGACTTCAGAGTTGCGTTAGATTATTGGAAAAACTTGAAAAAATCGCCACGACCGAGCCATGAATCTACAAAATCTAAGAAAAATCGGAAAGTGTACCTTTTGTGGAGTAGAATACGGAAAAAAATCGGCGAACAATTCGGTGAGGGTCGGGGTCAAACTCTGTTCACACTCATTTGGACTACCCCGTATATACCAGTGACAATAATTCATAGCTGCATAAGATTGTGAGCAATAAAAATCAATTTCGAAAGTATTCATTCCCTGTATCGTATAAATTTTCCATTTCCCAACACAGATTACGAATACAAAAGACTAAAATTCAGAGGCCCTTATAAAAACGATTACTTTTTCCTTCCGAATCACGTGACATGTGAAAAGGTTTTTTTAAATTGCAACACCTGCATGAAAAGTTTGATTCCGTTCGGACCGCGGCTAAACCGATTTGGATGAAATTTGCAAGGCATACTGTTCTTATTCCGAGGCTGTGCCAATGAAGTTTTCAAACGTCGCTCGCTAACCATGTTTCGATACAAAATACCGTGAGGAATATTACGATACAGATAATTACGCTCACTGTCCTACAGCAACAAGACACGGCAACCGTTAGAAACGTTCGACTTCGTATGGGTGGAAGTGGAATATGGAATGTGTATGTAAACCAAGCTGTTATTAATGCCAAACGGAATCAAAACATCAGCTGCAGGCGGCAATTCAAATTTGGAAAACGCCAAGACACGGCATAAGGTCCGTTATTCGATAGATTACGGCGTCACTGATAGCATTTCGCACCTGTCCTTACTGACTATTTGTCATTGTTTTTTTATTAATCCAAAATAGGTCGCGCAGAGGTTGTCCACATCGATCCTAAGGTTTACACTTGACGTATCTTGGACAATATGGCACAGTTCTTGAATTAGCCTTTTTCGGTAGTGGCTTCCTTTTTTTAAGACCTGAATGTCGTTGTAATTAGACTGATGGTTATTCTCTACTTTGTGTCTTGTCAGGACTGTGTGTGATTCAGGATTTCGATTGACGTTAGTATCGTGTTCATAGATCCTGGTCTTTATCCACCTACCCGTTTGACCGATGTACACTCGGACCCCACTTATTTGACCAACTCGGGACCGGGAACCTTCAGTTATTTGACGGGAGTAGGGGCCCCCACTTACCGTGTTTAAATGGCGGCCGTCGCCTACGCACCCGTGCTCAGGCAGCCAGTGGTGGGGGTAGCGGGAGTCAAATAACTGGGGCGAAATCAGTCAAATAAGTGGGGCCGTCAAATAAGTGGTGGTCAAATGAGTGGGGTCCGAGTGTAAGATGCATCACAGTGGCCACAGGGAATTTTATAAACTACATTGGAAGTCAAGGATACAGGTGTTTTATCCTTCAAGGGGTTATAAAGGCGGGACAGATCATTCGTGTTTTTGAAAGAGCACGACACATTAAACTTCCTAAGTACCCAGCTAGATACTGACTAAGAAAGACCCTTCACATATGGGAAGCAAAATCTTGACGGAACCCGGGAAAAAATCGGGTAGATCTACGTAGATCTAAATTTTGGAATAGATCTAATGAGATCAACGTAGATCTTATGAGATCGCAAGAGATCTACGTAGATCTGATTCTTATGTATATGTCAATTCCGGAAATTAATTGAAAGAACATTGATTAATTGCATAACTATAGTGAAAAAATACTCACTATCATCATAAAATAAGAAATCGTGAATACGAGTAAGGAAAAAAATTAAAAAAAGAAAAAAAATTGTGAAAATCGAACAAATCGGAATCGAACCCTCGAACTTCGGATTACCAAACCTGTACCGTACTAGGTGAGCTAAGGCGCTTTCTGAAAATACGCGCGTTTCTGGCGTACCTACTTATGGTCCAATCAGTCCAGAGAGACTTGAAATATTTCCAAATACGGTACCAGAACTACTCAGATCCGAGTAGATCTACTTGGCTTCAATGAGCCACAACGTTTTGCTGCGATTATTCCATCTACTCATCTCAGATCTACCTAGATCTAAAGTAGATCTAACGTTATCTAGGTGGATATACATAGATCTAACAAGCATGGGCATTCAAACGTGACAGTAGATCAATTCGAAGCTACGTAGATCTACGAAAATCCTCGGAGATCTAGGTAGATCTAGGTAGATCTACGATTTCCCAAAATTTAGATCTACTTAGATCTAAATTAGATCTCCGGAGATGCGAATTAGATCTAAACCATTTTTTCCCGGGAACTCTGTCCGAAACTATAAGAGCTTCCACTTCTAGAGACTCACAACATGATCTATCGATGAGGGTTTCCAGAAGTTTTAAGATTTGTGTGTCGACCAAACTATCAGGGTAGTTATTCTCATGCAACACGCCACGCATCAGTCGTAAGTTTTCCAGGTGAAAAGGTGAATCTGACAATAAGACCCCCCGATCGACCAAACTATAAATCACTCCGATTTTTTGTTTAACTGGATGACGCGACTTGAAGTTCAAATATCTGAAGAGGGCCCTCTTCACGGGCTGAAACGTAAACGAGGATTTGATTATGACCTAAGACTACCAATATTTCATCAAAGATCTTATTCATATAGTTGTGCATCGTAGACTACGAATACCTAAATTCAAATATTATTTTGTTCAGAGGTGGATGCCTAATTGGCGTTTACAGCATCTGAATTTAACAAAAATTTCTTGACGTTCACCGTTCTTTGTCACATTTTGTGCATTTTTTTTTCACTTGCATTCCCTCAAAATCCGAAGAGAGATTTCAATAATTCAGAAAATCAACCGAATGGCGCACATTATCTTGAAAATCGGAAAAACTCATTTTCTTGAAAATGAAACTACTTTTTCCAATAAATATTTCACACCGTATGTAGGATGATATGACTCATAGGTTCCGTGAGTTTCATTGATGCTGAAGCATCGCTTCATACTGAAAAAAATATATTTTACAAGTGACTGTATGGAATCCGTCAATTTCTGTATTGGTTTCAACATTTTTGGCACTTTTGAGCATCTTTCGAAGAGACCGTTCAGAAGATTATCGGTTCAATTTGCTCTTTCCTCAAATTTCCCACTCTTCGTAATTTCCAAGTTCCTAAGTTAGTCTCATCCCTTCTGACGTCACGATCACTTTGCCAATAGTATAACGTTTCCACTCACTGTCCTCACTGTGATCCTTCCATGGTGTATCACGATCACTCAGATTGAACTGATATTATACGAGTTCTACCACTATCATCACCGGAGATTTTACCATTTATAGCTATTTATGAGATTCTTATTTTGATAGCACTCGTCCTGATATAAACTTAATGTTTTCGTTGAGTATGAGACTCATCAGGGCTTCTAAAAGGACAAACTAAATCGAAATAAATCACCTAAGCTAAGGAAATTTGTGCAATGCGATTTTTTTGTATGGCAGGGATGGATTTCTCCACCTGTTCTACTCGAGAGGACTCAGGATCAATGTACTACGTTCGTTTAGTCCCTTTTGCGAAGTCCAGGGGGTTTCTAACTAGTATCAATCTATCCGAGGACTAGCCAATTGAGATAGGATGTTATAGGATCGAAGAAATCGTTTAAGGATGCATGTCGTGTGATGTTGTGTGTGCAGGTGTTGAAATAATTAGGTTAAAACAGATTTAATATTGATAGTGAAGATTATAGTGAAATTGAACTGAATATTCTTGTAACTCTTTCAGTGGTTTATTTGTTGATTATATTAGAAGTATGCTTTGATCACTTCTAAGCAAATGCTTATGATATTTATAGACCGTAGTCTGAAATGGGAGACCAGTGAAATTTTCTAAGTCTTTTAATTTACAAAATTAAATTCTTCTAAGTTCAAAATTGCCTCTAAATTCGAATACTGCAGTAAGGCTCTGCAGCAACGTACCAATTTGTCCGAAGGGACTGACCGAAGTTTAATACTCAAAATTCGACACGTCTGACAGGCTTGTCAGGCCGGACCGAAGTGATTCTCTGAGCTCCCCGATTTACCATTACGCCTCGGTTTTCGCACTACTTTTCATTCTGCGTAGGCACATTTAACTGAAATTTTGGAGTGCGGACGAGCCCTAGAACTCCTTTGTTTTTTTACTGTTGGCGCATGAATACTATTTACGGGAATTCAGTTCATTTCCATAGGTGTTAATCTCTGTTTATTGTCAGGGCCGTCTTAAGGCATGGGCTAGCGGGGCTATAGCCCAGGGCGCTCGGCCTGAAGGGGCGCCACGTTAGGCTGAAGCACCGCGCCACCGGCCCTGGCACAATACAATTACTTTGGGTTATGTAAAAGTACCAAAATTGGACGTCCTTATGCTAAGGTGGTGTTAGAATGGATATTCATGTGACAGGCGCGCATGGAGTAACTGTTTCTGGGCAAGGTTACGTTTTGAGTTCAAGCCGTTAGCGTGCCTGCCGAGCCTTAGGCAAAGCAAATGAAAATGACTGAAAACATAATTCTCGCCGTACATTAATTTTTACGCGCGTGCCCCATACAATATTTTTTACGGCAGAGGCATGATAAAGTCACTTTATGACGCCTGTTTTCGGCCCGTCAAGTGGCGCTTTATACGGCTGTAGTCCACCTCGACACATAAAGTCTATTCTTACGGCACAAGCATCGAAAATTCAACTTTCGACGCCTGTTTTCGATTCGTAAAGTGGCACATTTTACCATCAAGTTCCAAGTTGCAGTACAGTCTTTATACAGCAACTTTGATGCGCAGTTCGAAGTGCGCAGTCCAAAGTTGCGGCATGAAGTCATTATACCGCAGTTTCTATGTGCACTTCGTGCGGATCTCAAACGGCGTCAAAGTGACATTCAATGCCTCTTCCGGCAAAACTATTGTATGGCGTGCCCGTGTGAAATGACCTTGATGAATAACAGTCACTTTATACACATGTCACATGGTAATCTATTTGACTATTTTACGGCACAGGCATCAAAAAGTCACTTTTTGATGGCTTTATTGATCGAAGAGTTATACGAAAAAACATAATCATTGGTGAACAATCACTTCACGCGCCCCATACAATATTTTTCACGGAAAAGGCATTGACCGTCACTTCGACGTCAGTTGAGATCCGCACGAACTGCGTACAGAAACTGCGGTGTAAAGACTTGTAACCGCGCAACTTGCAACTTAGCAGTATAAAGTGCTACTTTGTGAACCGAAAATAGATGTCAAAAAGTGTCTTTCCAATGTCTGTGCAAAAAAAAAACCTATTCTCGAAATCCGACTGGTGAAGAAAGGATTTCTCACCTGAGTTCCTTCGCAGCAAATTCATACCTGCTAGAAAAAAAACTCATTTGAGACACTCCAATGACCGCTAAGAAAGTCAGCTGTTGGGTGTTTGTGATGATACACGTATCCCGTTCCAAACATCGCGATGCGTCGAATATGCGCTTCTTTCGCTCTACCTTTTCGTCCGTCGAATTTGCATTATTTCCAAATTAGAAGTCATTGGGGGGGGGGGGGGGCGCTTCGTCTAGGGCAGCCCATGGGCGCTCCCAACCTTAAGACGGCCCTGTTTATTGTATAAGTGTTTGTCTGTGTAATGTGTACAAGTGTGTTCGTCTTTCTGACAGGAAATTATCCTCAAGTTCTATAATATTATTAGGTGAAGTTATGTGTAATTGTTAAACAATATTAGAGGTGTAGTGTGTTGTTGTCAAAGTGACGTTCAAATTAATTCAGGTAGTGAAGCTAAATGTGTGTGTGATCTCTATTTCTAATGCTTAAAGTGTGTGCCTACAGGTCATGTGGTTTCCTTGATTTGAATTTGAAATTTGTTTCACTCTGTTATTTGCAATGAGTTTATTTCTTTCGCAACTTTTGCTCAACGAATTGTTAAATACGTCACAATAGATTTTACAATTTCATGTCATATTTCGTTAGAATTTAACGGCATCATGGGGCCTTCGTAATTATAATTCACATTCCCCCATGCACTAATAGAGACAGAATATGGTATTCTGCATAAAATGATAATTGTCGATGTCAATTGGTGGTCGCAGCCATATTGGGCCTTTCGCCCGTTGGCCGTAGAGCCAGACGTAGCGCTGCGTTCGCTATATTTCCGAAGCGCCCTAAAGATGGTATGGCGCGTAAATATAAATCAGGGACCAGGTCAAAATTATGAAAACTTCTAATTATGGTAACGCAACGATTGCTTCAACAATGGGGCAGGTGCATAAAAGTAATATCACGTATCCCGATTGTCCCCTGTCCTTTTTATTTCCTTTTCCTCCAGAAACCATTTGAACTTCACAAAACAAGGGACTCATCAAACTTATTTTAATTATCATCATCATCATCATCATCATCATCACCATCATCATTATTATTAATATTACCATTGTTATTATTATTATTTTTACAATTCAACAGATTTCGAAATTCCGTTGCCCCATGGCCTTCGTAATTGTAATGTGTTTTTTTTTTCAGGCAGTGAATTATAATTACGAAGGCCATGGGGCAACGGAATTTCTGAATCTGTTGAATTGTCAAAAAAAGCGTTATCAAAGTGAATAAATGATGCAATAAAGCGAACTTGAGTGATATTTATTTTATTCTTATCATGAATACATATATTCCGCAAAGTTGGTTTTCTGCTCGTGGGGCGTGGCTAAATAAAGTGAAGTAATCTTTCGACCAGATTGGCTACGGAGCTTTTGTTTCATTGACTAAGTTCTGTGAGGATATCAGGCGGGAACCCCATGATGCCTATATAAATTTCATCGAAATATGACATGAAATTGTAAAATCTATTGGCAAAGTGATCGTGACGTCAGAAGGGATGAGACTAACTTAGGAACTTGTAAATTACGAAGAGTGGGAAATTTGAGGATAGAGCAAATTGAACCGATGGTCAGAACGGTCGCTTCAAAAGATACTCAAAAGTGCCAAAAATGTTGAAACCAATACAGAAATTGACGGATTCCATACAGTCACTTGTAAAATATATTTTTTACGGCACAGGCATTAAAAAGTCACTTTTTGACGCCTGTTTTCGTTCCAGCAAATGGCACTTTATACCGCTAAGTTCAAAGTTGCGATATAAAGTCTTTATTTCGCAACTTTGATGCGCAGTTCGAAGTGCGCATGTCAAAGTTGCGGAATAAAGTCTTTATACCGCAGCTTACCCCCTCTCTATACGCAGTTCGTGCGGAACTCAACTGCGTCAAAGTGACTATTAATGCCTTTCCCGTAAAAAATATTGTATGGGGCGCGCGCAGAAAGTAACTGTTCAGCAAGGTTATTTTTTTAGTACTCGCCGTTGCTTCACAAGGCTCGCCTTCGGCTCGCCAGGTAAAACCAACGGCTCGTACGAAAAACATAACCTTGCCGAATAAACAGTTACTTTCGGCGCATGCCACATAAATATCTATTTTTCAGTATGAAGCGACGCTTCAGCATCAATGAAACTCACAGAACCGATGAGTCATATCATCCTACATACGGTGTGAAATATTTATTGGAAAAAGTAGTTTCATTTTTAAGAAAATGAGTTTTTCCGATTTTCAAGATAATGTGAGTAGAACGGATGTGTTGGTTCTAACCCAAGATCCCTGCAACGACATGGCTACCGACCGAGGGTTCGCGCTATTCACCAACAGTGGGTAGGTTACCCAAAAGATGGCACTTCTAATTTTCCCGAGAGATGGCGCCCCTAATTGTTCATCCCCCAGATGGCGTCCCTATGATAATTGTTCATTCCCCAGATGGCGTTCCCATGATAATTGTATATTCACCATGTGAGACATGGCGCTGAAATCTCAATTCTCAAATCTCAATCCATAGTGATAATTGCACATTCCCCATCCAAGAGATGTGTTTTCGCATGTGTGTGTGTGTGTATGTGTGTGTGTGCGCGCATTCTCAGAATTGGTGCAGAAATTCTCTAAAAATGGGTAAAATCCCCGAAAAATGTAGACGTTTCGGGTTTTCCAAAGTTTTCCAAAGTTTTCCAATCTTTTCAAAAGTTTTCAAAAGATCGATTTCCGGGCAAACCATAAAGTGTCAACCATAGAAAATATACTTCGGTCGAGTTCCACCCTGTACATAACGAAAGTGGTCACTTGTTACCCCCCCACCACCTCCCCAATTTATCTATTTCCCAATCCCGCCAGTCGCCACTGACCTCGCGCGTGCGTGTGTGCATTCTTACAATGGGTAAAATTCTTGAAAAATGGATGAAATCGCCGAATAGTTTCAGAAATTTCAGGTTTTCCAAAGTTTTTCAGAGTTTTCTAAAGTTTTCCAAGGTTTTCATAGGTTTTCAAAAGTTTTCCAAAGTTTTCAAAAGATTCTCCCACCCGCCAGTAGGTCCTGTTCCAAAGAAAATTTGGGGCGTGTCGGACATTATTTGGTTTGAAAGGTTGGTAGTACCGGCTCTTTGGTTTTCCAAAGTTTTTCAAAGTTTCTACAACTCGCTAAACATGTAAGTGCAAGTGGGAGGATTGGATTAAGGATGAGGGATATACAAGATACATGGTCAGCAATTACAACAAAACATACTTATTCGAATTTCTTTATTCATTTTTTCATTCAATACACGATTAATTGGTTCACTTATTTTATAGACTGATCCCATGCTCATGGATGATTTCAGCTTCACGCAACTCTTCAATAATGGAGACTATCTCGTTAGCAACAATAGTATCACCAGCTGCCTGCGATTGCATAAGAAGTCGAAGACGATCGACTAACACATGAGGGTCATCCCAGCGTACCTACATATTTTATTTTCCGCCCCTCTGCTCGCGCAATCTTATATTCAGGCAAACTGCCACCAGATTTTCCTCCCCCGAATGATGATTCAACGTCTCGCGCAATGAAATACTTATGGGCTATTCCACGTGAAGCGGATCAGTCACCTCTCAGATATTTTTTTAATTTTGCATGTCGATTGTGTAGTGGGAGTTAGATTTTTGTGCCAAAGCCCGATTGTGATGATGCGAAATTCGATTTTTTATTTGCAATAACAAATTAGAGAAGCTTTTTCTTCAAAAATGCATAACTCCGCCCAAACGACCTGTGTGACGACCTGAGACGAGAGGGCGAGGGGGGTTTTTCACCGACAGCTACACTGAAAGAAATTTTATTACACTATTTGCTTTATCGCGTACCAAAAAGTACAATAAAATATAGCATTTTAGGGACAAACGAGGTACGATTACAAAAAGTCCAATAGTGAGTATCAAAATGCGGAGTTAATATCTTCTATTGCAATAACTCCGAAGAATGTTGGACTTTTACTTAAGAATAATAACGGTATTTCTAAGTCTCTATATCATAATTTGCTATAGACTGGACTACCAAAAATTACAATAGTGCTTTACAAATAGCGAGAAAGGATGTTTCATCTTTCGGTCAACTTATAACAATCTTTCTGAGCTCGAATAACTAAAATTACAATAGTGCTTTGCAACGGGTGAAATATGATATTGCGGGGTTCGGTATTGGGGCATTACGATCTCTCTTAACCACTAGTCTGAAAATGTGAGTCACGCCGGCGTCCACGAGTCGTCGGAAGGCCGTAGTCCGCAGGACGCATCACTTACAGGCCGCCCGTTCACTCACACGAGGTATTCGACCAACCACGTATGCGTGTAAGTGAACGGATGGCTTGCGAGTGATCCGGCAAACGGCTTACGGTCTTCTGTAAGCACGGGGCCTGCAAATAATTCGTAAGATGAGTGCTGGGTAAAACCTTGCAACAGTTGACGTAAATTTTCACAACCACTATTTATTATATATATGATATATAAATCTTTAAAATATTCTACAACCTTATTTATTATTACAGATGCTGTAATTTGGTTTTAAAGTAAAGCATTTACTCCATCGTATACTCTCAATGCCTATCTGAAAGAATGTCACATTATCATAATTTACTCATCCCAATGAACAGACTTTGCGACGCATTAGACGTTGAAACTGGAAGTCTTCGTATGACGAAGCTTACCTCGAGTCCCGATTCTTCGGTACCGTCTTCTAACAGGTCATCGGACATTTTCTACAGATATAAATAACACTTGAACATTATGGACCGATACTACTTTCAACAGTTTACCCTCAGTATATAAAAATGTCGACAAAAATTGTTCTATACGCTAGGCTCATAACTCCGACAGCGCCGCCCTGGCGGTCACTTTTTGAAGAGGTGAGGTTACGGAAACTAATAGACCGTGTAGAGATACACGTACTTATACGGAACTCCTTGTTTTCTTAAATAACGTTTTTCGGATTTGTAACCAGGGAAACGCCAGGGTGCAGAAAGCAAACAAAAAGGAATGAAAATTGTTATCAATTAACAATTGAAGTAAGACAGGGTTAAATGAAAACTCGACGAGTTTGGCGATTATTGTACACAGACAACTTACTTGTTTTTGAGGTTATTTTTTATAACCCTGTCTTGCCTGAATTGTTACTTGATAACAATTTTCATTCTTTTTTTTTCATTCTGCACCTGGCGTTCCCCTTAAGACGGTACCAAGTAATCGACGATATCCGTCATTACAGATTTCCTCCCGTACATGAGGATACGTGAAATGATTTCAAAAATTTTTACCCTTACGATATACTTTTTCTACGAAATATATCTAATATGACCTCCTGAAACCCGCTTCTAACGATAACAACCATTACTTTCAGATCGTATACTGGTTACAAATGCGAAAAACGTTATTTAAGAAAACAAGTAGTTCCGTATAAGTACATGTATTTTTACACGGAATATTAGTTTCCGTAACCTCACCATTTGAACGGAATTCCGAGAGATGGCGCTGCCGCTCCGCGCCAGAGTCATGAGCGTAGCGTATATATGAAACGAAAAGTAGGCGATTTGATGTTGCTAACCTCCAAATCACACACGTGGTTGTATTTTTTTTATTTGTTGAATTGTAGGATAGTACTTATTTTTCATTCGTTAATGATGTTTATATCCTTCTGAATCCTATTTATACTTGCAGGAGGATACAATTTGTAGATTTGAAAGCTTAAAACGCACTGAAAATTTGCTTCGTGACGCGTGGTGAAACGATACTTGCGAAAGAATGCAACGGCGGCCGGGCGGCCACCGGCTGGTGTATTCCTCGGCCGAATTCGGGTCAGCTCGAGAATATTCGGCAACTTTTACAATAGTGTTTTAGAATTTCCCTAAGGTTTAAGTTGCAGAAGGTACGAGTGCTTCTGACTTCAATGCGCGTTCTCATTGAGAATAGTAAAGTTTCATACATCTATTGCAACTTATGTTGTTTAAAATAGCAAGTTCCTCGAATTATCTTAGCAAAACTTGCAAAGAATCACTACCATTATTCACAATGTCCATTCTCCAACAGCCGAATAGCAATGTTTCCAAAGATAATATAGTAATTTTTGCTTCTCAAGATAATGTTAATACATATAGACATAGTACAATCTCCTATAATCATAGGAATTATTATGACTGTACCTCGTTTGTCCCTAAAATGCTATATTTTATTGTACTTTTTGGTACGCGATAAAGCAAATAGTGTAATAAAATTTCTTTCAGTGTATGATGCGAGTTTCAAAATATTGACAAATTCTCGGACAAATTTCAAAATATACGAAGGTGAGGTAGGGGGGGGAGTCGAGATCAATGTAGTCACATCACGTCGAGAGCGGGGTAAAAAACTGTGACGATGTGTGATGAGGGGGAGAAGGGGGGGTCCGAAATGGCCGAAAACAGCGTGACGTAGTATTTGAATGCTCCTTAAGGTGACTTAATTTTGAGCGGAAAAATCATGTCATGTCTTTAACCATGGAAGGGGTGCAGCACGGGGGAGGCACCGACTCTTCTCGTTTGGATATCATTCTGTACGTCTTTCGGTTTTTGAATCACTATTTTCGGATAATCAGTGACTAATTATATGTATCGTAATATTCCTCACGGTATTTTGTATTGAAACATGGTTAGCGAGCGACGTTTAAAAACCTTATTGGCACAACCTCGGAATAAGAACAGTATGCCTTGCAAATTTCATCCAAATCGGTTCAGCGGTCCGAACGAAATCAAACTTTTCATGCAGGTGTTGCAAATAAGAAATGCTTTTCACATGTCACGTGACTCGGAAGGAAAAAGTTATCGTTTTTATAAGGGCCTCTGAATTTTATTCTTTTGTATTCGGAATCTGTCTTGGAAAATGGAAAATTTATATGATAGAGCGAATGAATATTTTCGAAATTGATTTTTATTGCTCACAATCTTATGCAGCTATGAATTATTGTCACTGGTATATACATATTCAGTAATCAATTGGAAGACGTACTGGAAGAAAGTGGTAGTCTCTCGTACAGCAGATGATTTCCGTTCTTCCACAAAAAGTTCTTGAGATTAGCACAAGCGGTTCCGAATATTCCGCTTCGCGATAGCTGCTAAGAAGTGGCCTGCGAATTGATTCACCAAAATTCGTAGATTAATATATTTAGTATCTTCGTATCAGGTGATACTGTCGATGACATTCACCAATAGTCTCTTCCGCTGCCTCGGTTCAGCTGGACTGGCATGTGATTTATGATTATCCAGATCCACCTGAGAAAGTGAAATCACGATTTATTGCCAATCACCAGAACACATTGAAAAAATAATTTCAGAAATCATCATATTTTAGTTGATGTATGAAATAGTATAAAAAGTTACAATAAGATCGTAGTTCAGTAGTACTAAACTGGTGGTGCAATTGAAATCAGGGATCGAATGTTGAGTATCAAATACGTTTGCCTAACTGGAAGCTAAGGAAATAGATCAATTTATTCTTGATAATTGGATAGCCTAATTGGAATTTGGTTTGTATCAAACGATAGATCTCAGTATGACAATTATATTTCTAATGGTACGATTTTTTTCAACTTACTTGCGGCAAGCATGAAAGCAGCATTCAAAACCGCATCGATTTGGGACTCTAGTCCGTCGAATAAATCAGTTATTCTTTTCACAGCAGCTGTGATCTCAGTTTCGGGCTCTGGAAATTAAAAGATACCTCAATAATTTAGACAATTTTCAAGTGCTTGATGCGCGATATTCTAGATGGGCACAATCGTCTTCAACTCACGTCCGGCTTCCGCTTCACTACCGAGCAAATGGGCTATGACTTTGGATTTTATTGGGTAGATTTTATCTGAAATTTGAATATACAGAGGTTATGATCAAGTCGTCTTCGACTCTCACTCAGTTCTAACAACAGCTGGATGAAAAGCAAGCTAGGCTTGATGTATTTTTCGAATGAGTGTCACTTACTTGCCAACCTGGCAGCCACTTGTGAATCGGTTCCTGGAAATAAAATATGTGTATCATGAGAAAGTAGAAATTCACCAATTGACGCATGATATAACGGCAATGAGTGAAAAATAGTGAAATATGAAGAATTGAAATAGGAAATCTTGATCGATCTACGATAAAATTTGATTGGAATCCATTAAAAGAATTCCTCGACTTCACCCTGATATGTGAAGCGAACAGTAGATCACAAAAACATTCAGCGTGTGGCATAAGGTCGTACGCGCCAAAAACGTGATTTTGGTGGCAAAAGGTCGTATAATTTTTTTTTCCACGCCATTCGCTCTGAAAACGGCCAAAACGTATAGATCAATTGAAATTACAAGGTCGAAAAATGTCAGTGCACAAGGTCGTAAGTTTGGCGGATACGTCATTCTTTCATTACAATTTTTAAGGAAAAATAAAAAACAACGTAAAGGCAAAACGTCGTGAGCGCCATTTTTTTTCATAATTTTTAATGATTTTTCCAAATAGTTGTAAAAACTCGTAAAACGCAAAGAAAAATCGAAATCGACGTCGTTTCGAAAAATTCGAAAATAAAAATCGCAGTTAAAAGCAGAAGGTCGTATCCGCCCAACTTACGACCTTTTGCACTTACATTTTTCGATCTCGTAATTTCAATTGATCTATACGTTTCGAACGTTTCCAGAGCGATTGGCGTGGAAAAAAATATACGAATTTATGCCCATTATAAACAGCAAAACGTCCTATAATGGCGCTTGCGTCCTTATGTCATTAGACACGCGATTTTTAAAAGGTAAAGTCGTTTTCAACTCACCCCCCCTGCGCCTTGCGATAAACTGTAGAGTTCCTGTGAGATGGAATCCGATTCTCCTCACAGAAGCTGAAATAAAAAAAGAGACAAAGATAATTTGAGCGTTTTGGTAGACGTATAAATTGGTCAAGTAAGTGTATCCACTCGTCACTCACCAACGTCTGCGATGGTCTGCTGGGATTTCTCATCTGAAAATAAAATAGGTACATCATGACGCTATTGTAGTTTGTCAATATTTGCTGCATGCTTAGGAGCTATGACTTGAATATCTTCATTGGGTGACATTGTTTTAAACTTACTGGGGGACAACTTCCTAACATTATCCTCAAGTTCTGTCAGTTGGACGTGGACACCTCTCACGGCAGCTGAAATTTAAGTAAAGAGGACTGTGATTGAGTTGTCATTCCGCGGTGCTCGACTCGCTTGAGCTAAATTCGAACAAAAAGTGAATATCTGGCATTATCGAAAATCTCTGTATCTTTAACTCACACTTGATGGCAGGCGCGGTTGGAGCGACTTCTGAAACAAAAATCAGGATATCATGACAATATTTGATGAATCGAGTGGAACCTGACATGTTGAAAATGGTTTTGTTGAAGACAATACAAAAGTTTTCTTCTTTATCGACGGCTAGTAATAAGGTATAAGGGTTAGAGTAATAGTTGGTAATAAAGGAAAGGAGAAGAGGGAACAATCGAGATGAATAGCCAAAGATCTAGAAGTAGAAGATTATAGAAACGGAACATACTAGAATTGAGAAAGGTATATAAAGAAGGGACAGGACGTGGAGTCAGTTAACAGTATCAGTCGAGCAATAATAGAGTAAAGTGAAATACAGCTGTGATTAAATGAAGTATTCAAAGAAATAGTAAGTGTCCGATTTGTTTCTAACAGGTTTGAACATTCCGTGTAGCATAAAACGTAGAGAATAAAATGGTTCCAAACAAAGAGCACAACATTCGAAAAACATATTTTATTCCCAACAAGCACGTTTAGAGCTCATAACGCCACTCGGAACAAATGCGTAACGTAGTCGTTTACTGGTCGGCGCGAGATGGCGGTGTTGCGCGGGAAGAGGGGGTTTCTTTATTGTCCGAGGGAAATAAACGCACGTTTATAGTCCTCAAAACAGGACAATGAAGGGAACGGCGACAAAAATCGGCTGCTCCGCTTGGCAGCTGTTCGAGCCAATGTTATTATGCAGATTCGTAGCGTAGGAACGGTGGCACAGGGAAAAGGTTGGGGTCAAGATTTCGACACATTACGCTTTGTTCCAAGCGCCGTTAATCGCTCTAAACGTTGCTTGTTGGGAATAAAGTATCGTATGCACCTCGGATCATACCCGAACCTTCAATCCGAGTATGCTTTTTTACAAGACTCGTATTCGAGTTGTGCACGCCTTCGGCGCGCACAACTCTACTACTCGTCCTGTAAACGTCATACTCGGAAGTAAAGGTTCGGGTTAGATCCTCGGTGCATAATATACTATTATCTATATCGTGATGACGTACGCATAGTTTTTAT
>JAFFZH010013374.1:753-48228 GCA_018420115.1 Euura saliciscinereae
ATTCCGGCACTTGCACAATAGCCCAGCTTATCCAGCCACAAAAAACCTGCCACAAATCTGTCCGATAATTTTGGTGCACCACTTCCCCATGCTGTGCTTGTTTCAGCTGAAAATGAAATTTTCTTAATAGTTAATTAATATACAGCATTCTAATTTGGTTAACTTTTTATGATTTGACCTAAGTTTGCTTCACGCGCATTCGGGTGTTGTGTGTTTTAGAGAAACCGAGCTGGTAAACCTAGAACGGCGGAAGGGCTCCATTTTGGCATAATTGTGGAACACCCTGCTAAATAGCATTTATCGCGTGAAGTGAAGTGTAATTACACTACACCTTTGGCTACTATTCCTGTACCCCTCCCAACGTTCTAGTGTTAACACAGTGCTATGGAGTTGCGAAATTTCCCAAACACGTACATAGCCACATGTGAACGTCTCTTCCCAGAGTGTTGACAGCGTCCGCTACCGACTTAATCTGCATCGGCAGATAATTGAAGGTAGCTGGATTTATAAAGTCCTCAATTTTGGCTATGTACCCGTTCAAGTAATACTGATGCCAGGAAACGTAGGTGACACTGCTTCCAGCGTGTTCCAAGAACTCTGTCGCGTATCGTTCGCCAGCACGATTTGCATCGCCAATAGCATTTACGTCTGGTCCAATTAGATTGCTCGATTCATACCCAGCTTTGTCTAACAGTTTTCGCAGGACTGTGAAATCCATTGCTAATTGAGTGGCTGACAGTGTTTTGTTGAACACCAGACTGAACGAGTTGGGCTCTGAAATTGAGAGTCGAATTACTGTTAACAGATTAGATTCAATGAGTTTTCAGTTGAAAGTTCAGCTCGCAATTTACTTTATGAACAAACCATTTCCCAACTGCCAATCCATCTCGCGGTTGTGGCCCTTTGCGATTGAGATTATCTTTGTAGCATCAGTATAATTCCAATCTCCGTCCGAACGTCTGAGTAAAACATTCAAATCGAATATCATTCTAGCACCACTTTGTTGAGAAAACTTTCCCAAAGATAGGAAATCCTCATCGGTTATTGTGAAGTTGCTGATATCCTCTCCGGTAACGGGGTCAAAAGTTCTCTCTAGTGACGGATTCAACGTCTACTCAGAAATGATTCATATTATTGCATATTTGATTTTCGTTCAGATTGAGATAATATAACGTGTCCAAAGAAATAAAGGAAGTAAATGTCTGTGATATGAAAGCATTAAATTTGAAGAAAGAAAGCTAATTGATGGCCTGATTTTTTTGTACTAACGAAAAATCGGTCTCAACTCTCATACAACATCGGAAAATTATTTGGTTTCATGATTGTAAAATTTCATCAAAAGACCTGATTGAAAGACAAGCAGTCAGCAGAAGTGCCGCCAACTCTGACGTAAGCTGGACTCAGATGACGAGCTAAATTGATGAATCTTTTGTCATTGATTGGTAAGTTTTTCATGTCCCTCAACAAGGAGGAATCCAGTGCATAGGATAGAAATCTCTCAGATGTTTTCCTCAGTACGTTTTGCCTTGAATCGAAACCAATGACCATCGTATTTCCCAATCGTTGCTGGTTCATGCTCCACAAGGATAGTATCAATAGAGAGAAACACAAGCCTACAATCAAGGGGCTGACCATTGAGCGAACCTGTGCATCTGAAATTGTTCTATTGTCAGCAGTTGGAAAATATGTCTACTCTCAATCCCAAATTATGTGTGCCCAACAGATCATAATCGATCTACATCCATGTCAAATGATGAATTTGAAAATCGAACGTTTTACTGACAATTATTTTTGAATCTGGTAGCAGGGTCGTCTGATTCACTTTTTCCCGTCAGATGTCGCTCTTATTTTATGTTACCAGTCACTCTGATATACAGTCAATTTGGGAACTTTGTGAGAACTTACATGTCTTTGCATCGTATTACGTCGTAATTTTACAATTCACAATCATTTGTTAATGTTTGGTATTATCTGACGCCGGATCATTTCTGAAAGTGAATCAAACGTGAACACTTACTTTGGTAAGATTGAGCGTCGTTGAGATTCTTATACTGGTTTTTGCCACATTCATTGCTGGCGAGATAATTAATTTTCATTATATTCGATGGGAAATGCTGTGAGTCGTAACGACGTCTCGCCCGACGTTATATTAGTCATATATCGTCGGAATAAAAATCAATAGGAAATAAAAAATGAGCGGCAGACTCAGATGGTCTCTCGACAGTCAACTTCCGGCACACGAACTCACGACTCACAAAGTTGAAAACTCTTTGGTCTGGGGTTCGATTTGAATGCGAGTAATCGTCATTCACATAACAGTTGACAGTCGAACAACGTTCTCGCAACGTGAACTTTGAACTACTTTCCAAATCGAAGCCGATTTGAAAAAGTTCGTATTGAAGCAGCCTGTAAAGTGTACCACGGGTAGGCCAAAGCACAGTACTGACAGCTGTGACCGTTGAGGTTACGTTCTACAGCAACCGTGGAAGACTGTTACTTATGCAAATGAATATACATACCATGCACATTATTTATGCGTCGTTGTAATTGTGCGATGTATATCAATAAATTTACAGCTCAGACATTTAATATACGGTGGTATTTTATTATCACAAAAAAGCCATCATTGAATATATTTATAAAATATATAACGATATAACTAAAGATCATGCATGGGGTCGCCTAAGCCGCACAAGCGGGCACATCAGCGCCATGGAGTACTAAAAAATTCATCGAGTAAGCCGGAAGACTAATTGATCCATTTGGATCCAAGATTATGGGCACGAAAGGTGGTAACTCCCCGTCTTCTTGCAGCAATAAAGTTTCACCGTTCATTTTTATCGAGCTGCGAACATACACAGAGATTAGATAGTGTCTTTGCAGTACGAATATCCAGATTATAAACTTGTGTATAGTAACCTCGATGTCAATTCATCTGATGTCAATGTGTAGGCGAATACTTTATTGCGTTTGTTGGGCAAAGGATAAAACGATTGAACGTTAATTCTGACCAGTGCTTTGTCCAGGTTGACACCGTATATCGTTACAGCGGGTACTCTGCTAAGCAGAGCACTTTCCGGTGTGCAATGTGCGTACAGTCTCACAAGGCCGAAATTATTCCTCATCGCTAGCTGTAATACTTTGTCTGAGACAAACTGTTTGTAAGCAACGCTGACCCACCAATCTGGATTAGGAGTCAATTGAGGTGATACTAGGGCGTAGTTTCCACCAAAAAACGATTGCCTTGTTACAACATTGATTCCGGCACTTGCACAATAGCCCAGCTTATCCAGCCACAAAAAACCGGCAACAAATCTGTCCGATAATTTTGGAGCACCACCTCCATAAGCTGCGCTTGTCTCGGCTAATGAAAATAAGAGTTTGTCAATAGTCTAATACAGCTGAATGAAGTTGGGGGATTTCCAAACACGTACAAAGCCAAATGTAAGCGTCTTTTTCCACACTGTTGACAGCTTCCGCTACCGACCTAATCTGCATCGGTAGACGATTGAAGGTGGCCGGATTTATGAAGTCATCAACCGTGGCTATACGCCCGTTCAAATAATACTGATGCCAGGAAACGTAGGTAACACTGCTTCCAACGTATTCCAAAAACTCTGTCGCGTATCGTTCGCCGACACGATTTTTGTCGCCAATGTGATTGACTTCTGGCCCAATCAGATTACTTGATTCATACCCTGCTATGTCTAAGAGTTTCCTTAGGATCGTGTAATCCAATGCTAATTGGGTGGCAGACACTGTTCGGTTGAAGACATGGCGAAACGAGTTGGGCTCTGGAATTGATATTAAAATCAATGTTGCAAAATGGATTTGGCTCGGTTCTCGATGAATTCTAAACTGAAGTTGAGCTCACGATTTACATGACTAACTAACCATTTCCTAACTGCCAATCCATTTCGAGGTTGTGGCCTTTTGCGAATGAGATTATTTTTGTAGCATCGGTGTAATTCCAATCCCCATCCGAACCTCTGAGTAAAGCGTTCAAATCGAATATCATTCTGGCACCACTTTGTTGAGCAAATTCTCCCAGAGATAGGAAATCTTTATCAGTTATTGTAAAGTTGCTGATGTCTCCTCCGGTAACCGGATCAAAAATTCTTTCTGGTGACGGATTCAACGTCTACTCAGAAATGATTTATATTATTGCATATTTAATTTTCGTTCAGATTGAGATAATATAACGTGCCCAAAGAAATAAAGGAAGTAAATGTCTGCGAATGAAAGCATTAAATTTGAAGAAAGAAAGCTAATTGATGGTCTGATTTTTCCGTACGAAAAACGAAAAATCGGTCTCTACTCTCATCATGCAACATAGGAACATTAATCGGTTTCATGATTGTAAAATTTCATCAATGACCTGATTTAAAAACAAGCAGTCAGCAGAAGTGCCGCCAACTCTGACGTAAGCTGGACTCAGATGACGAGCTAAATTGATGAATCTTTTGTCATTGATTGGTAAGTTTTTCATGTCCCTCAACAAGGAGGAGTCCAGTCCATAGGATAAAAATCTCTGAGATGTTTTCTTCAGCACAGTTTGCCTTGAATCAAAACCAATGACAATCGTATTTTCCATCTGCTGCTGGCCCATGCTCCACAAGGAAAGGATCAACAGAGAGAAGCACAGTCCCACGACTAAGGAGCTGACTACCGAGCGTGCCTTCGAATCTGAAAAATTTACTGATGTCAGCAGTTAAAGAACATATCTACCCTCAATTTTTAAATATACGTGTCCAAGAGACCACAATCGATCTACATCCACGTAAAATGATACATTCGAGAATCGAACGTTTTACTGGTAATGATTTTAAAAACTGGTAGCAGGATTATTCGTTCCACTTCTTCTCGCCAGATGTCGTTGGTATTATACGGATCCGTCAGACTGTCACCATCCTTTCGTATTTAAACAGAATAACAGATCGGCAACGATCCAATCTTATCAATAAGAACTTTTTCGGCGAGCCTCTGCTGTAAACGTACAAAATGAACCACAAAAAGTATCGATGATGCTACACAAACTATAATTTTGGTACCCTTTAGTTTCTGTACCATGGCTGTACCAGAAGCTCGCCCAAAAGGCCTATTATTTGTTATGTTGTTCGGTGCCATCTGAAACCAAATAATTTCTCAAGGTAAATAAAACGTAGACACTTACATTGATAAGATTGAGCGTCGTTGAGATTCTGGTACTGGTTTTTGCTCCATTCATTGCTTGCGAAATAGTTCATTGTTAATGTGTTCGATAAAAAAAAGCCGTGGTTGGTAACTTTTTTGTCGAAAATTAGTCACACATCGTCGGGTTGAAATGTTGACAGATAATAAAAATATAAATAAAAAATGACCGGCAGATGGGAGGACGACGGACTCTAAACTTCCGGCTGCCGGCATCTGCGGTTCAAAACTCTAATGGTTTCGAGTTCGATACGAATGCGAGTAATCGTTATTCGTCGAATAGTTGACAATCGAACCCTGTGAGGTACTATCCGGAGCTTTCCAACAACGCAAAACGGTGCTATTTTCGGTCTCTGCGCAGCACCTAGTTAGCCGGAAGCGGTAGACATATCTGAATACGATTATATTACAAATATTCATCGCAAGATAAACAAACTTGAAATCCTTGTATACAAAAGGTATAATAATACGAAATTCAATTCAGGACTCATGCAGATCTTCATTAATGATAAAAATTATTGTTGCGTCTCATTTTTGATGAGCAAAGTTTAATCGTAAAAAATTACAATTTCGAAAAGGAAGACTCATTCCAAGGAAGACTCCTATCATCCATTCACGAAGAAGTTTGTATTGAATAGGCATACATATAGGCCTCTGTAGTTAGTATTTCTCGACCTTCTTCAAGTTCCACTTTCTAGCTGGGATATAGTTGCAATAGGCTTGTACTAGGATAAGGAATTGGTGATGAATGGCGATTTAATGATAGTAGAAGCGTATCTCAAACAATCTCAATGAACGATTTTACAAAATTTTGTAACACAACAACTGACTCATAGAATTTCGAGTTATGTTACTTCTCTTCACGTTAGGTTGATCAATATTACAATATAATTGACGCTGTGAGTCAAGTTTTTAACTGAGCCCGCTCTTATAATATGTACAATTTTAATGTTTATTCATATATATACATAATATAGATACATCTTAAAGGTATATTAAATATCTTGGTGTTGTGATAATGTAATAACAAAATTGCGAAAACTTTAATCCAGGACGGACAATGAACATGAGGTGTTTCCTCAACTCTTGCTCTTTGTTCAAAGTAGTCGGTAAAAATTTATCCGTACAAAAACTTATTACTGTGATTTTATGCCGCGAGAAAAATTTCCTCTTGCATGTTGTTAATATATTTTATCAATTTTTTGTTTTCACCTTTCTCTGAAAAATTTAACATAATAATATACAATAAAACTTTGAGTAATTAAAAACATTCAACATTATAAAGATAATATATAAATTGTTTAGTTGCAAGATGGAACTATACAAACTTGTGGATGCAAATCTAACATACTCTGTTATCGAATCATTTATACTTATGTAGTCCAGTACTACACACGTGATACATGTCTTTTGCGTCAGTATGTGTGTGTACATTTGTGTTTGTGTAGTTCTTTCTGAATTTAATATTCTAAATACGTTTTCTAAAATCCTATTACGTATGTGATGGTCTTGTGAAACATTAATCGATTTTGTTCTTATGGTTTTCTTCACACAAAACTGTCTCAATATTTGCAATAGGAAAAAATGTACAAATCACTGACTAAGTAACGTAGCACAAAGACCGCTCACAGGCAGCTTATATAAATTCATAATCATTACGAATGAGAAAGGCTGGCTCAATGCTAAAGGCTATGCTTAATAATTAATCAGTTAAAATATTTCAATTTTTATTTTTTAACTCAGAAAGAAGACCGTGGTTACGCGAAATTCTTACATATCAAATATGAACATTTTCATTCAGCGCCGCAGAGTAAAAGAGCACAAGTCTAGAATAATTAATGCTCATGTGCAGTCCTTTCCTATCCTCTTGATCAACAAGTTTTCGTCGTGAAATGTTCAACCATACCCAAGGCACAACTCATTAGCCAACCCACATTATCACAAATTTACAGTTGAGCTGCGATGGATTAGAAATTTTTCATAACATACATTATTGGTGAACAGTGGCTGATCGATTTTGACTGTGTAACAGTGCAGTTGAAGTTACAGACCCAAAAGCCATCGTCAATTAATCCCTGCTAAAAATTTGTGCAGTAAAAAGTTTAAATGAACTTGATTCATATCATCAGGATGAAATCTCGCAATGATTATCTCGGTAAATATTTACTTACATCGCAAGCGACAATTACTACGCACAGGTAACAGTCTTCTACTTGTCTATTATAATAAGAAAACAGCTTGATGTGAAGAATGTTTAAAGAGCCAATTTTTAATCTGGGCCTAAGCATAGTCATTTTCAGTCATCCAGTACATGGAATATCAACTCTAGCACTGTGTACGTATCTTGACTGCTTTGAGCAGCTTTATGGAGTACTTGAATCAGTTCGTTGTCCAAACTCTTCATGTAAATAGGCGGCAAACGAGTTCCTTCACTTCCTGCCTCGTAGCCGACCTGAAATGAAATGGGTTACAAACCTTGCTGTGAAGAACTTTCTATAATTCTAAACAACCCAAGCCATGAACGTAGGTAACTCTTACCGCACCCAGACTCATCATACATAAACAAATGACTCACATTGTCAGGGTGAATAGTTGTTCTCACAGCGATTTTGCTTAGGCCAGCAGTGGCCAAGAGATCCAATAACTTGACTAGTGCTGCACATGTTGCACGTGCTATACTCTCTGAAAGTCTGTTGATGTCTACTGGATCATGTACACCATTCGGATGGTCGTCGGACTAGATAACACATTTGACAATTCGTTACTCATGCTGTTACACTGCTTCATCTTTTAATCAAATTTTTTAATAGTACCGTATTGGTCCGAATATAAGTCGACCTCGCATATAAGTCGACCCCCAATTTTTGGCTTCTGATTCAGGACTTTTTTTTTAATACATCAATGTTAATCAAGTTCGCATATAAGTCGAGTGCGGTTTTGGAGGGTGAAATCAGTTACCAAAAACCTCGAATTATATTCGGACCAATACGGTAATTACTCACTCTGATGATAAAGACTTCTGTCCAGCGTATGAATCGGCTCGTTCCCATGTAGTCAGATCCATTGTGAACTCTAATAGACGGTATACCATCCATAGGTTTACTATCTATAGGGCTTTTCACACTACAAGGAAAATGTAATATAGAAAATTATATTTTATTGACTGATTTAAAGGTCGGGTAATAAAATTTGACTTACCCGATATTGAACTGCATGTCGTTGTCAACCCATTTGATGTTGACAGTCTCATCAGGTTCTGCGGCACCCTGTGGTCCGCAACCAATCGAAAAATCTTGCATGTTTTTCAATGCTGCTTTCAGAGCCTCCATTTTTTCTGGCATTATCTGAACCATGAGCCCATCCTCGACTATACTAGACTTAGCCGAGAGACCCATCGAGGATTTCAATGCACCATTGATGACCACAAAGCTGGCTCCAGTTACTAGAAAATCAAAGATTAGTTCATAGAAATTAACACAAGAGTGTTCAACCTGAGATAAGTTTCGGCGACATTGTGTAATGATTGAGTAACTAGATGACTCACCTTTTCTTGGTTTGTTATGGATATTGATTGCTTGTGTTTGATAGTTGCTTTCATCACCCGTATTGGTCTGTATGCATACCAAATGTGAGTCTGCTGTGATACTAAAGTTTGACGCATATGCCAAGACGTGATCATTGGAGTTATTCAGCCCTCTGATAACTTGGTCGTATCGATTTTTCGGGAACATTACGTCTGTGGTTCTGTCTTGCATGTGAATAGCTAGACCTCTTACACCTGGCAGAGTATAGGCGAAATTTCTAAAGTCAGCTAGTACTTTCATTATTGTATGTCCAATTTCTGAATAGACTGCATCTCGGAACCGAACTGAAACCAGAGGACATGGATAGTACCGATACTCAGCACCAAGGCGTAACACTAATCGAAGCGGAAAAACTTTTGCCCATGGCGTTTCCCATCTGAAATTTAAAAATGATATCTACAGTCACACATTGATTTCGTGCTATAGGGTAAAAATTAGACTATTTTTGAAAAGTCAGTCCGATATTTGTAGCAATATTTTCACTGGAGAATTTGCCTTACCTGTGAACTAGAAGACCAACAAGAAATGGCGGGGGTGGTAAGACGATTCTTTGCAGACACTGGAAAGTTTGACGAATAAAAAGAAATCCCGCGTGTTCCCGAGATCCTAGCAAGTTTCCACCTTGGTGTATCGACACGCCAAGCTCAGTTATAGTGTTACCTGGAAATAAAATTGCAAAGATACTCTATCATACTCTTCATAAAAGATTGATTAGTCAACTTGGTTCTGCGTAAACAAATTCCGCTGTTCTATTAATATCGAAATCGATGTACATATTTTTCAATTTTTTTTTTCGATAATAAGGGAATTACGTCTTGTGATCGTGCACAGTCTTTCACATTGTTCTCAATGATAAAACACAAAGAAATATTGTACAGCAAGATTCGATAATAACAGAGGGTGAAATTTTTTCCGTACGCGACGTATGTGAAGGTTTGATTGAATACCGGTACCTTTGATCGCTTCAACATATAATAAATTGATATGCACGAGAAGGTCCTTGGGAATGAGTGTCTCGTCAGGTAAAGTTTCTACTAATAAAATAACCTCGTCTTGGCCGACACAGGACAAGCCTCTGGATGTTACGTTCCAGCATATCCTGTTGACGCAACAACTTACTGTAAATAAAAACGAGAATGTCACTTGCCTTATATCACGTATCTCAAGCGAAAGAGCATGGATTATAGTATTCGTATAGATTACGTACAATTAGTTATCTTGACATAGGCATAGAGATTCCTGTTTATCGCAAACATTATTGGCGGTTCACATTCATTCTTCAATGAGTCGTAAAGTCGTGATTGGTCCAAGACGTCATGGTAACTAATTTCTGGAAAATTATTTCATCAAACATGGGAATAAAAATAATTCGTTTTTATTTATTTACACTAAACTTACGGCCTTTGTGTATAGTTACAGTTGGTGGTAACAGATTTGCATCTTGTGGTATGTAACTATTCGTGTTGGGGTCTAGAGGCGGGAGATTTTGCCGCTTGGCCATTGTAGAAGCTGTCGATGGCCCTGGGGGAGTAGGCAATCGTTTATTTCCAGGCTTCCGATAGGGTGGCTTAGGGTCCCAGGATGAATCAAGCTCTGTCAGGTCACAGCCAGGCCTTATTCCTGTGTTTTATTTAGAGGTGTTTGAAAACAAAACAAACGGGAAGGGGCCCGATGATGCTGCAGAATGTTATTCGTTTGGGTAAAAATGAAATATTAAATTGTGAATTGAATAGCTGTGTACCATCTACATGGAAATCAACAAAGTCAAAATAATAAAAAGGTGCAACGACATTGAGGTAAGCGATCAAAAGACCTCGTGTGTAAAATCATACTGTGTGTATACTTCTACAAAATATCTTGAAAAATCGTTGAGGTGTGAACAGGTAATAAAAAGTGACTGAATTGTTTCTCACCGTCACTAAACATAACAGATTTTGGTCCTTCGGGTCGTTGTTTCGTACTCCCTTCTCTCTTGAGTACGCCTACTGGCACCATCACAGTTGGTGGGGATGGCAAGCCACCGGCTAACTGTTGCAAAGGTGGTATAGTCGAACAATACTCCATCGGATTATTTGGATTTGGTTGTCTCCCCTATAACGATTTGTTGAATACTCCATTTCCTGACACTTGCTCAGTTGTAAAGACTAACTACAATACTCGGAAGACTACTGAAGACCTAGTACCAAGGTTTATCGCGTACAACGCTAATGCCATTCAATTCTTCTTAGTCGGAAAAAAATAATCGAAGGAAAAAGTGAGGTTTTCGTGCTTCAAACAGAGAATGAAACCTGACAACTATTAAAATAAACTAAAACAGTAAAGGAGCCCGCATTTTTTTTCGCATATTATCGCATCGCGAATACAGAAATAGATTCTTTCTGAAGGAATGTCCATACTAAAAGAAGAGATCAATTGTGGTCTCATTCAATTATAGACTGACAAAGACAACACAAGACTGGCAAAGAATAAACAGATCGTAATGGACATGTCTAGCACTCTCTTTTAGCCAGGTTTTTTAGATGGCATCAGAGAAGCTTAGGAACAAACTCAAATGTTGGAGCAGCTGATATTTTGTGCTACAGTACCTCAGAGCTAGGCCCTTGCTTGGCTATCGTTAGAGTCTGACTCTATGGCATATGGCATATGAAATGCATACTCCTTCAACTAAGCTTTTTTTGTGTACGTCAATTTCAATCAACAGATTTTCATCCAAGAAATTTAAAGGATGTGAGATTAAAGATGGCAAAATTTTGACGGGATGCCACACTCGATTTTGACGTGGACTGAGATATTTTCGAACATCCAAGTCCATGTCCAAATCAAGTACAGCATTCCTATAAGAAGGAAAAGGTTTCAACAACTTGTTACGGGGATAAAACCATAAGGTATACTATATTATGCACCAATGGCGTAAAGTGGGATTTCTTAGACCGAAAATGAAATAATTATTGCCCGCTTTTTTCGAGCCGGTCAAAAAAAGGTCACTTTATGGCCGCTTAAATAGGTCTAACAAACGCAGTAACCGTGCATGTGTTACAAAAAAGATATAATAGTTGCATTCAGGTATCTTGCATCAGTCACACTAAACGATTGGGTTTTGTCAGTAAGGAATGGAGAATTAGGTACCTTAATATCTATCTATCATGCGTGAAGTTACAGCATTCTCTATGCTCATTATTCCCAAGCTGTAATATGGATACCATGCATTCAATTCTTAAGAAAGACTGAGCAGAGATTATTAATAATATAGGAGTTTTTTCACCATTAGGATTGACGTCTAGAGTGGTTGACAATACACAAATGCTTCTACCAAAATAGCAATTGGCAGTAACAATAAGTGAAGTGATAGCAACAGCCATTAGGTTTCCAAAACCAGCAGGATCTATATCATTTATACACTCCGATTCAGAAATTTTGGGTATTCAAACCAAGTAAAAGCACTTGCTTCTTTTTATCTGTATGTAGCTAATTTACCAACATTCCTGTATGAAAAAACTACTAGATTCAGATGGCTCTGCTTTCAAATTTTTTCGACGTTCTACTATAAAGTATTGGCTCGGATAGTCGACTGACGAGCAAATACTTGGTGGTCGATATTGTCAAAACCCAATGAAGACAGATTGAGATGTGAAGATCTGGTCTTGGGAGATCATCCAGAATTCAATCAAATCTGATCCTCCATCATTGAGAGTTAAAAAATGTGTCAGCAAATCTTTCCAAATTCTGTCATAGGTGTGTATTAATAGAAATTCGGCGATATTGGAAGATAATATCAATAATAATATCTGTAGACACTATTAAACTTACGTGTGGTGAATTTATATCACTTCCAGAAAAATGTGGAAAACCACTGGGCAAATCTCCACCGCCTTCTTCAGTTTCAGCTAAAAGTATACAATCAGGTTTTATGATAAATAATTGACACTACGTGCGCATGACAAGTATTTTCGAAATCCTACCTCTAACGAGTAACTGATAACAAGGCAAACAGACACGTGAATCGATATTGCCCTGATACTCCAATCTGTACTTCATCCCGCAACATTTGCTGCATAATACCTGAAAGAATTAGGACATCCGTTAAGACACTGCTTTTGTTTTCATAAATGAGTTCATACCTTGCCGCAAGCACGACAGTGGTGACGTCGTTTGATGACGGTGAATTTGGCTTCGCAGAGCATACAGAAAGGTGCCTCACTGTCTGGTACCCAAAACGGTGGCTGCTTCCCTAAGACCATGCCACACTCTAAAGATGAAGTTTCTGAAGCATTAGGTGATGCTTCAACTTCAACTTCGACTTCTCTTTCAGTGTCTGTTTCCACTTGCTCGATGTCCCCAGGGGTGGCAGCAGCAGATTCTACCCATCATAATTTGATTAAATCTTTCATGGCCTATTTTTTCAGATCATCCTGTCGGTATGTCATTTGTACCAAAGTTCAAACATGTCGTTAAGAACCGTTGGTCATAGGACGCGTTATATTATTGAGAAATGAATGTGTTAATGAATGGCATGTACTATATTGTCAATAATACAGGCCTCTACCGTGAAGTTTTTGTTCATAGATAACGGCTATCTTCAATCGATAAATACTAATTCATTTATTTATGGATGCACTGTGCGAGTCGTAATTTTGCGAATAATTGGAACATCATTTGTGATAACGAATCTATGTGGTGGCCTGGCAATCTAATGATCACAAAGAAGAATACTTGATAGGCTTGGTACGCTGTTTGGAATATAAAATTGAGTTTTGTAATCAATTATCACGGCCAATAATCTGAAATCTTTCAACTAGTGAGCTCTATATCGGCTCACAAGTTACAATTGAAAGACAAGAAATTTATCCAGCTGAAGAGAGTGCAATTTGCTGACCTGTTATAGATCTCGTTATTCCTAGATTCAACTAAAGTTGACCCGTAAGGAACAAACTCTCACATCCATGATTACGCAAGGAAGATAAATTTGCAGCATTCTGTTGGCAAATATCTTGCAGCAAAGAAGTTTCAATAGATTCTATAATTATCTGAGATTCACTGCCGGCATATCTGACTGATGGATTAATTGCATGCGTTGATGATGGGATTTGTAATTTACCGAGTGGGAATATGGATGTAGTAGAAAATTGAAAATTGTCACATGTATTGAACTGTTAGAAGAAAATAAATATCGGAGACATAACATCACGGTTTCAATCAGCACAGAATAATATTCACCTGCATGAGTCGGTTCGTCCATATTCACCGTTGATACGATGTTCAAGGTCAGTGGTCTAGATGGTCGTTCTGTATCCGGGTCATTTTCCGAAATGACTTCACCATTTTCAGTACCATCATCGCTCTGTGTTTGACCGTTGTTGTCCGAGGATTGCTCGTTGTTCGTAACGGGTGTGTTACTCTCTTCTACTACCACCGAATCGTTCTGTGATTCGTTTGTGTCATCCATAGCATAATTAGGAACGGAACTGATCCCGTTGGATTCAATATTAACGTTTGTTTCACTGGATCTTGCCAAATTGTGATCAGGATTCGTATCACTGGTAGAGTATTCCGGTTTTGATTCCTGCCCACTTTTGTCACTCTCTGTCATGCCTAGCCCTCCCTGTTCGACGGTCTCCATGATAGATGAAGATTCACGAGTTGACAAAACTGAGTTTGTACTTTCTGCCGCAGATCCATTTTTTGTTTCACAATTTTCCATTGGTTTCGGATCGTCGTCCTGAGTTTTAATATTTTCTATATTTGGTTCCGAATTATCCGAGGTTTTCCTCATCTTCTCGTTAGTCTTTTTACTTTTTCTTTCCTTTCCCTTCTCTTCCCTCGCCTCCGAAATAACTTTTGCATGTTCGGGAAATTTTTCGGAACCTTTCCTCACTAAAAAATCTCCCGTTTGCTCGCCGCTCGGACCGCTTTTGCTGTAGTCGATAACAGGAAACTTTTTAGCTTTCTCCAACAGTTCCGTTCGCGATACTTCAGGTAGTTCTCCAATGGTAACGCTTTCAAATATCGGTGCCTCATTAGCATCCTCGTCGTCTCGTAAATTCTGGAATTTACTTTTCACCAAAGTATCCGAATCTCTGTACGAACTCGGCATTGAATTTTCATAGGACGTTGTCGCCTCTTGGGCTCTTTCCTCCGCCTCTAAATCCGCCAGATATTTGTTCAATTCTTCTTCGGACAAGTCATCGATATGACTGAACCCGACCGGTTTATTCTCAGTTTCCGTTGCGCCTAGTTGTACAGTTTGGAAAACGAGTTTAGCAAGATTGATCCCTTTACTTTCCATATCGTTAGTTCTTTCACTGACGTGTAATTGATCGGCTATTTTTTTAGCCGCTATCTCCAGCTCCGTAGTAGTTTCAGGAAAGTTTTCTCTGTTCCCGATGTAGATACACTCATAGACATTTTCTTTGCCGTCAGTCTTTGCTAGTTTCTTTGGCTCGTCGAAATCCACGTTCTCATAGGTATGTTTTATCTCCTCTTGACTCTTCAGCTCTTGGACTTTTGGCTTTCCTTTGTTCACCGTCGCGTACAGCTCCTGTGACTTCGGGATATCCGTGCCGATGTACACATTCTCGTAAACATGCTCGGGCCTATCAATAATACTTTTGGACTCTTTCGGCCTGTCAACAACTGCGGGTAGAGTTGTGTTTGTGTACAACGGTTCCTTATCTATCTCCTTCAAATTTTCGAGCAAGCTGATACTTTCCTCAAACTCAATCTCACTACTATCGATGCTTTCCGTCTCAGATACACTAGCTTCCAACTTAACAGGTAACAAAATATTTTGATATTCCGGAGGAGCTGTATTTGATACTTTTCTAACACTAGCACCCTCGTCAACTTTTTGTGATAAATTATTGCTGCAGTTGATAGAAGCGCTGGCAACTTCGTCTTCCTTTCGTACCTGATCGCTTGGATCTTTTCTAATTGGCTTATTATCTATATTTTCCAGCCTAGGACCGGACGCGTTGATGTATTCGTTCAAGCTGCTGAATACATTGCTCACGCTCGGTTTGGCGTTGGGTTGATTTAATTTCTTGACATAGCTATTTTTCAGTTTAATACTCAGATTATCATTCTGTTGTTTCTGTAATGGTTTTGTAGCTATGTCATTGTGTATCGTCAACGAGGACGGCTCTGCGTCATAGCTCTCGACCGATTGTTTATTCTGAATTTTATTCTCCGACGACGATTCTTTTGGGTAATAATTATTCGCCGACTCTCTGCTCTCCGATCTTACGATAATTTTATGAATATTCAAATTATGATTATATTCTTCGCCATCCACGTACATCATCGCATCTGTCGCTTTAGAAACGTCATAATTTCTATTCAGATTACCAGTGTCCGCCACAATCCCAGTCTCAAAAACTGGTTGACTGTGATTCTGATTCCTCTCAGGTATACTTTGCGATTCTTCATCATCATTTACATGATTCGTCGACAATGGAAGAGACGCAATTTGCTCCGCACGATCTGAAATTCATAATTACGTGGTGTTAAAAAAATTACGCCAATATCAATGGTTGGAGAAATATTTTCCAAGGTCAGTCAAATGTAGAATTCAGATATATGTCTTGTCAAGTTTACAACAAAAATCATGTCATCAGAGACAAAGAAGAAATTTTTGGAAAGGGGAGAAAAACCGTAGGTCTTAGAAATATCGAGGTGAGCTTTAGGGGTGTGAAAAATAGCGATTCTCACCTTCGTTGAATTCAAATTCATCGAGAACTTTGTCTATGTCGACGGCAAACTTCTCCATCGCGTTTCCTTGGTCCAAGGAGACGTCTCTGGCAGTTGACATTTATGGGTGATAATGGTCACTGAAATTATAGTGACGTTATGCATGGAGTGATTAACGAAACACGTGATTGTTGAGGGAGTGTGTATCTAGTTACCTGCAAATATCTGGCAGATACTGCTTCATAGAGAAGAATATGCCGAGTTGACGATATTCACCGAGAATTTAGTAACGAACAAAAAAAAGTTTATGCGGACCGACGAATCACGGGTAAAACTTAATTTATATAGGCGGAAATAACAGGGGTTCACATTTCCTCGGTTATTTCTATTACGTTGAACGACGTAGATTTGTTAAAAAACCAAATTTATTTGCGAAAATGACATATTTTGTGCGACGTCACAGTGCCATCTTGGATCCCACCTACTACCCGTTCGGTCGACCGTATCTCCGACTTTTGACAGCCTGCGTAGACCGCGCGAACGTTGATACATATGGGGGATTCCACGTCAAATCGACCGAAAAAACGAGATTTTTTCCCTGACCCCTTTCGATCTGCTTGTCCTTTTGCACAGTCAAACTACATGTTGAAAGGATGAACTGTGATTTTTTTCAGATTTTTTCGACTCATCATTCTATTACGAAAAATCATCGAATAAATTAATTTTTATTTTTTTTTATTTTTCGCGCCTACATAGCTCAAAACGTGAACGATGTATGAATAAAGTTTCAATACAAAAATTTTTGGGTTTTTTTGTGAACTTTTCGAGAATATTTTCATCAGATTTTTAATACCCCGTTCAAGTGTAGTTTTAATACAAAATGAGTGTAAATCATTTATAACTCAAAAGTGCCCTAATCGAATTGGCTGAAATTTATACACAGCGTGTCTTTTTCAATGCCAAAGGTTGTCTGAAAATTTCAAAGTGGGCCGCGCAGTGGTTCAGAAGATACATCAACAAATATTCGCACAGTGGCGAGAATTCGGGGATTATGAGGTCGCAAAACAGTTTTTAGGCCACGATTCGAAAATTCAAGATCAATATCCATTATTCTTGTTTGCATACTCGCGATCGCCCTTGAATTTTTGAACTGCGGCCGAAAAAACTTTTGCGACCTCATAATCGCCGAATTCTCGCCACTGTGCGAATATTTGTTGATGTATCTTTTGAACCACTGCTCGGCCCACTATGAAATTTTCAGACAACTTTTAGCATTGAAAAAGACATGCTGTGTAAAAATTTCAGCCAATTCGATTGGGGCACTTTTTTGTTACTGAAGATTTTCGAAGATTTTTTCCCCAAAACTGCAGTTTTGCGAGGCCCAAAAAATTCCAAAAAATTGTTTTCAGAAATTTCAATGAAAAACGCGAAACTTTTGTATAAGAACTTTTTTTATTGCTCATCTGGATTTCACGCTATGTTGGCTTGAAAAATCGAAAAAACGCTAAAAGCTGATTATTTGACCAGCTGTAGCAAAAAAATACTTGGTCAGAAAAATCTGAAAGAGTTCACAGTTGATCCTTTCAACGTGTACTTCCACTGTGTAAGAGGGCAAACAGATCAAAAAGGGTCAGGGAAATCGACCGTTCGATTTGACGTGAAATCCCCCATATATACACTGAAATAGATAGCGAGTTGGCCCCGGTTGAACGCGCTTGTGGCCGCCATTTTTGTAGTCTAAATCGACATTGACGCGCGGGAAACTCAAATAGTGTTCAACTCAGAATGATTTCAAGATAATTTTAGTCCATCACAAGATAATTAAGCAATTAACTACATAAAAAAAAACTGTTCTTCCGCAATTTTTAGGGTTATTCGCTTTACTGCATATCACACATTTCCTCATCTTTGAGTAAACAAATCACGTCACGGTCCGATCGGACTACAAAGATGGCGGCTGTTTCACAGCTTCATAAAGGGTCGAACTGCTGGGGAGCGCGATACTCTATATTCCTAATGAATCTAACTTCAATGAAGGCGCCTATCGCTTGGCGATTTGACATTCCGTAAATCGATGTTTTCGCGACGGTTAGTAGAGTCACACCTACGCGAGGCTGGAACAAATACCCGTAGAGATTGGCTGGCGGTGGAACAAAATTACGGGACTTTAAAAAACCCTGTTGTTAAAATTACAAATAACAGACGTTAAATTAATAAATAAAGTCTAACGGAGATGAGACGCTGCGTTAGACGCGAGATGTCGAGGGGTCCGAGTTGTTATATCAGTAAATAATAAAAAAAATATATATCGTGACAAAAATTGTCAGCCGCAGCAAAAGGACGCAGTGCAGAACTGCGGCATGTCTGACGTTAGAAAAATTTTGACAGTTGATAGATACGCGATTTGTTTTGGTCGGGATATCGTCGGAAAAACGACGCTTAATGATGAGCGTCTAAAGTGAGGATGTAATAGCGATGGTAAACGGTCAGAAAAAATATTCGATCGGGTGTAAAGTGAAATAGTGAAATACTGTAGCTACTCTTTGGGAAACAAACATGGCGGAGACCTCGATCGAACCTTATCCCATTCACAAGTGTATTTTTCACGGGGATGTCAAGGAGCTCAGCTACTTGATACGAACTCACGACATCGCCGAGAAGGACAAGCAAGGTTCGTTATTTATTCCGACCTCAAGTACCCCCGGAGCATTGTCTTATTCTGTAATGTTGTCACAGGGATCTAGACCATAACCTCAATGTTGGACGTTCGACGTCATGCTATCCGTTCAAATCCATATGTGGAACGAACTCGACCTAAAACGCGTGGGAGTATTCATTTATCACGCAAAATTTATGATACGCAAAATCTTAATACTTCAAAATCTAGGGTTAAAGAAACTGCGGAGTGTGTTTCATACATTCCTCGAAGCACGTCGTTTTTTTTGTTTTCGTTTTACAAGCAATTTTCTTCTATGGGATTTAAAAAAAAAAATAGAAATGACTCGGATTTAGAAATTCAAACTCTGTAAACATCCTGCGGTAGAAAAATTTAAGCTCTGTAAGTCTCAAGAGTTTGAATATATTCTTGAATTTTATTTTATCCCTGAGATATCCTGAAAGATACGAGTTGATTTCGCATTGTCGTAGATCAGGAGAGGCCAGGTTCTCGGTTCAGAGAATTTGAAACCAAAGTATTGTCTGTGTATGGCATTGATGAATCCAATGTCTTTGGTCTGAGATCTATAGTTGTATACATATAATCTTGAATAACGTTGCAGGAAATACCCCGCTGCATCTAGCTGTTATGTTAGGAAGAAAAGGTACGTACACGATTGGCATAACTCACAGGATCTTTCTGAACGTTGAATCTGTTATTAATTCTACAATGATTCGACACTTGCAGAATGTGTTCAATTACTACTTGCGCATGGAGCACCGGTGAAAGTCAAGAACCTTGCTGGATGGAGTCCTCTTGCAGAGGCTATCAGCTATGGGGATCGACAAACTAGTAAGTAGACGAGCACAACTTGTAAGGTTTCAGATGTGACGAATCCACTCTCATGCTTGATCCTAATGCAATATGATCATGTAATATAATTTGGATCTTCTCATACATGGAATGTAACGTATAGAGTGCGAGTCTTTGTTGCAAGAACTTTTCTGATATAACACATGAATGGACTGAGGAATAATCTGTAGTATTTTTATTGCAGTATCTTTGCTCGTTAGAAAATTGAAGCAACAAGTAAGGGAACAAATGGAAGAAAGAAGACCAAATCTAGTGGAGGCGCTCAGACAAATGGGGGACTTTTACATGGAACTGAAATGGGATTTTCAGAGTTGGGGTAAGCAGGATGGAATAATTTTTTTAATGCAAACGATATTCGAATCAAGAATCATATTTTCCAGTATTGAACTTTCTTTTCATCGAAGAATGTCTCGATGACAAAAGAAACAGTAATAGTTTTTCATGTGATAACTGTTTAACTCATAAATGTCTTTCATTCTTCCTTTATTAGTACCCCTAGTATCTAGGATACTTCCCTCTGACATCTGTAAGATACACAAGTCCGGAGCATCGATCAGAATGGATACAACGTTCGTAGACTTCAATGATATGAGGTGGGAGAGAGGCGATATATCGTTCATCTTCAACGGTGACCAAAAACCGAGCAAATCCCTTACCGTTCTCGACAACAAAGCAAAACTCTACCAGAGAGTCAGATACGAGGTTGATACATGCTCAATAATCCATATTGAAGCACCGTCAAGCATTATCGATTACCGTTTAGTTTTAATTTTGCTCTTCTCCAAATCATCAGTATTGTAACGTTGAATTCAATCTTTTACCACCCTGGTACTTTTTGGGGAATTTCCAAACATGAGAACTCCCTAACGGTACTTTATAATCGCTGCCTTTGCTCTGCTTCGGCAATAACAATCAATAATCTTCATTGAACAAACTCATCGACAAGGAGAATAATTTAAATGAATTCCAGGAAACTGAAGACGAGATAGAAGATGAGGTGGATATTTTAATGTCAAGCGATATCATGGCAGTACAGATGTCAACTAAAGGAATTTCGTTCTCTCGTGCTCAAACCGGATGGATCTTCCGAGAAGATAAAAGGGTTGGTATCATTTCCTTGTATTAAAATGCACCTGATACTAGCCTATCCATGCTGAGAAATGATTATGTTCCATATTCGTGTCACAGGAAATGGTAGGTCCATTCCATGCAGATTTCTATCAAATTAACGGAATGGTACTCGAGAGCAGAAAGAGGCGAGAGCACCTGAGCGAGGAGGATCTCCAGAAAAACAAAGCTATTATGGAATCGCTCACCAAAGGCAGTTTTCAGGGCTTCACGAACGGTGAGGTTAGTAGTATGTGTGTGTTTGCAACGATCTTTCAATGGCAACATTGCATGCTTATCTCGCTTTCGATATGAATCAGATTTTTTTTATCCGATATTCTGAGAAACGAAGGCAAATGGTTTCATAGCGCACTTGAAATATTTAAACTCCGATTTTTTACAATTGAGAGAATATTTTCACTGCGTATTACTTCGAAGTAGTTTCAGCTAGAAAAATATGTAATATGAAGTTATCTTGTGGAGAGAAGGGTTCAAAGGTTTATAATTTATAAAAATCATATATGAAATATATCGAAGGTAGGATGAAGTCTGATATACTATTCAGGGCGCAGTAAAATCGCTCTTATTTGGAGAAGCTGCAATATCACATTAATCAAGCACATTTCACACTGTTTGCTTTCGTTCACAATACAGTAAATTTGCGATCAAATGAAGGTAAAGTTCAATTAAATTGTAGTTCAACTCGATAGCTTAGCAATTAACTATTATATCACAAGTATTCATTATGGAAAGACCTCTATGATATTCTAAAGTCTAAAAATCTTCTTACCATTGTATCAATTCTTTTGGTGCTTGCTTGACACTCCTGTGAAATTTTATAAATTCTTGAAAGGTGTATTAGTATTATTTTTTGTTCTTTAAACAGGTTGCTGATGCCTAACGACCTCAAAAGTTCTCCTATGGACTGAATTTTTATTGCATTGGTTCAAAATTTGGCAGGTCCAGACTTATATGTATGTACAATACTCTTGTTCATGAAAACAAGCATCGGTTTCAACACCAAAGTCCGCTATTATGAGAAATATATTCTCTTGTTGGCCTTTGGAAATTTCTTTATCGTGTAACACGCCCAAAACTCAAGAGAACATTACTTCAAACTGGATGTAACTGATATACTCTCAAGTTTTAAATGTATTACGCTTCAATCGAAATTATATGGGGTATTCCATGCGAAGCGGGAAAGGTTTTGGCCGAGGGTAGGCGAATCTGACGCCCGTCCAGAATCTCCTTCCCTACTACCTTGCGATGAGTTTTCCGGAGTTTTAGATTCCCGATCGTGGACGATTCAATTCTTCTATGACTTTACCTACGATCAACATTGAAAAATCGGTATTCAGTAGTATAAGTATGGCTTGAGGAGTGTTATTGATGATATTGCCGGTAGGGGTGACAAAAACTGCACAATTATCTCAAATGGTATTGTAATGAAGTATTAGTTTATTATATTTTACACTTTACATCGTAATAATCGTCTCAAGTTCCATAAGATTATTCAGTTTGATTCTTATCAAGTTTTCATTACTCTGCATGTACTATTATTAGTAATATACTACTCAAGCTATATTTATAAGTTTCGAACAACCATGTTTGAATGTTATTGTAGGAAGAGTATAGAAGGAGCGAATCGTCCATGATCCACTGGGTCTCAAATATAAAATTTTTGGATGTAGGATGATTGTGCTTCGTTTCGAACAGATCTGAGGAGGTTTTCTTTATGTAGAAAAGGGTTGATCAAGTTTTTAATTTTTTCTATTTCTAGACGGTCTGTTGATATAGACCTACAAAATGACCGATTATTAAAGAAATTGAAAAATCTCGAGTCTGATCGTGATCCAAATATATATTCACCAAATATCAGCCCCATGCGATGGAATTTTACGCCGTAGGATCACTTTCTAGGCCTTTGTACCCAGAATTCGTTCAGAGACAAAAAATGATACTATGGAAAACAAATCAATTCGAAGGATAAGATTCTATAATTGTCGACTGTCCTGGAGGTCTCTCTTCAACAAGACTATCGTCGCTTGGCAATATTAACGAGTACATTGTTTGTATGGTTTGTTCACAGCCACCGATGAGGAGACCATCGTTGAACCCACCTTCCGAGTCACCCGTTAGCTGGGATGATTATTCGAGTGCATCGCCTGGCGAGTGTCCAACGTTGGGCCGAACCCTTGCTTATAAAGAAAGTACCAAAGCATTCAAGGCTACTGTCGCTATGAGCCCAGATTTTCCATTGACCGTTGACATGCTGCTCAATGTGCTAGAAGTTATCGCTACTTTCAAGCATTTTAGTAAATTAAGACAATTCGTGCTGATGAAGTTGCCTCCAGGATTCCCTGTGAAGATTGATATTCCTATTCTACCAACTGTCACGGCAAAAATTACATTTCAAGAATTTGTGTTCCGAAATGATATTCAACCAGAGCTATTCCAAGTTCCAACTGACTACTTTGAAGACCCGATGAGGTGAGTTTACAGTTTTTGTTCCCTATTTTCTTTATAACTTAATTCGGAGCTAAACGTGTCTGACGAAGATTCTACTTCAATAAAACTGTTCAATTCAATCGAATTGGAATAAATGGAGTTTCGTCATCGAGTGCGAATAAAGTTAGAGGCACATGCTCCTTACCCATATTTGAGGCAGGGCTCCACCGCTCTAAGTAGCTACAAGAAGTGATTCAACTCTGAAATGTTGATATCGAAGACAAAACTAGTTATTTGTGTGGTACGATGGCATACATGAACTTTTTGATTCATTTATATTGTAATTCTTCTTGTAGTTGCGTTGATCGGTAAAGCCCCCCCCCCCCCCTGCGAGAGCAACAAGCCATTCTCTGTGATCAAAGATCTTCGGATTAAAGTCGAAGTCAAGATCTACACTGTAAATCCTGAGGTTGTAACGTGAACTCAACCAATAGACCGGAGCAGTTATGAGCAATTTAAGTGAAAAAAAAAAATATAAATAATTCTGGAGTGTAAGAATCCTTTCTTTCTACCCTTATTTGTGACTTTTCGCGTTTTTCACTTCCTTCATCAACCAATTGATTGAAGCCCTGGATCTGAGAAGCCTAGCAGCATCGAAGTAACAGTACCGGTTTAGTAAAAAATTTCAATATACCTACCATGGTATGCCTCAATATGCATCACATGGTTCAATCGCAGAAATTGAAATTTTCCCCGCTTTAGGGTTCAAAAGGAAGCCTAAAATGGTGGCGCATTCTGTGCTCAGTCGGCCACCCCGAAAATCACATACATGGGAATATTATAGGTACCAAAGTAGGTGTAGGGTAGAGGCACCGTTTTGGGCCATCCTACCATTTGTGGCCAGTTCTTAAAGGCCGATTACTTATTTCTGGTGCTTATATTTCATCAAATTATTCAATTACTAGTATAAATATGTCTTGAAGTAAGTCTTGGATACAGTTTCTCAATAATTAATTAGTTACAAACCAAATAATTCAAAGGTGAAGTGTTTTTTTTTTTACCTTTTATAGCGTTGGTGGCCACTGCTTTTTTTTACACGCGATTGGTATGGCCTCTAATGGAGTAATTGATGGCCTGAGACGGTACTAAGGTAGCCAAAACGGTACATCCACCCTACTATTGAACGGAAAAGCCCAAATTTCGTAGGCTTACGCACTTTAAGTCATCCATTTACACGACTCCCCGAAATTTGTTGCTGACAAGCCCCAGCAAGATGCAGGGCTTTTGCGAAGTAACTCTCAAACGATCGTTCCAACATCGCAAATAGCCATTATCAATCTTGTAGTTTACAAAATTCCCTGCTGGAATTCTCAAAGTAACAGGTTTGAAAGGAGTATAGGAAATTCTTATCAATTCTTACTATTACAATGCTACTCCATACCGAATTTTAGTATCTCCCTTTTTAACATGTGGTATACAGAACATGATTATCTTCTGTAAAACGGAAATGTCTTTCGAGTGTTGAAGAAAAAAACTGCTTCTGGAAAATTCGAAGATAGAATGCTCCAATAATCTCGGTGAAATTTTGACAAAATCAGTCTTGTGTTTTTCAAATGAAAAATTCAAATTTTCTACCTGTATTGAGAGTAAACACTAATCTTCAGCAATGAAAGTGTGTTCAATAGTTCTCTTGGAAATATTTCCTTGCGCAGCACTGTCGACATTGATTTGAATGATGCGTTGATCTGAGTCTGATGATTCAAAGGTCCAGCTTGGTTAATGGTTTTGTTCTGTGATGATGCTGCAATACATTGAAGCACAGAAGATAAATGCGTTAATAAACCGATCATATGTATAACTGAAATTTGGGGAGCAGCACCCAGGTCGTCAACATGTATTAGGTAAGTGAACCATAACATTTATGTATTGCATTCACCTTTGAGTTCACCTGACTAGGGAAATTCTATGTCACAAACTTAAATTGTTACTACTTCGAGAGACAGATTGTTGAGTGAACTAAAATGTTTATATAATCCGTGAATCCTATTCAGACAAGTAGCACAGTACTAAAGCTATTCGAATCTGAAGTTGTTACTGATTCAATCACTAATGATGAATGTTCTTAAAGGCCTCATTATCTTGCTATATAGGTACATGAACCGATGATATTGAATACACAATAAACTATAGGAATCATGCTGCACAACCTATCACTAGTCAGCGAAGCTTTTTTTGTCGGATAGAAGATTCTCTCAACAAAGCGGGTATGCCGCTGATCAACGTGGCTGCAGAATGCCTCGTGAAACAAATCAGCAGTGGCATCGGAACAAGCAGTCATTGCACAGGATTGAAGCCATCAAACAATCCACGGAAAAATGTAGCCACATTTTAATTTCGTAACTTTCTATTGTATCTCATTTTATTTTACGTTAGCGCATATTATTGTATCTATTTTATTATTATACTGTTTACTACATCAATGTATTTTATTTGTTTCATTTATTGCGAGCAGGCTGAGAAGGAACAGCTGCGAACAAGTTGACCCTTGCCCCAATGGAAAATAAATTCAGTACAATGATAATGACAATAAGATAGCAATAATGCTCAGAATAATAATATCCATACTGAGAGATAAAAATATACTTTATGTATCCAGTAAACCTTATTCATGATCTTTTATTCGTTTCATTCGAACCTTGGATTATCTGCAATCAAAATATGACCATTAGAATTATGAAGCTAGAAAACATCTTCACTGCTTTCACCTGAGCATCTATCAAAAAGTTTCATCTTCTGTAGATGTTAAGAGCTATAGTCAATTTTTACCAACCTAGTAGCCGTAACAGGAGCGAAAAAGATGATAGCGAAATTTCGCATGAAATTCTGAACACCTACATCCCAAAATATCTTTTCTTCACACAACAATAACGACAAAATCCTTCTTCCTAATTAAAATGATAATTGTCGCTGTCAGCTGTCGTCGCGGTCATTACTATTTCACTTAGGAATGAGGATTTTGTCGTTACTGTTGCATGAAACAAAGATTTTTTGGAACGTAGGTGTTCAGAATTTCACGCGGAATCGCGCTACTATCTTCTTTTTCGCTTCTGTCACGAGTAGCTGGCTTTGATATCAGTGGAAATGAGTGACGCGGCTACTTGGTTAGTAAAGATTCATCTACATCTACCGCCTTTTGTTGAGCCATTATTTTGATAAGATCATTGCCGACCCATCGGTCATTTCCATTATTGCATCTAAAACAGAACTCGAAGCCAAACACAACTGGTACGGGATATACGGGTTTTTTAGTCGATGCGCACCATGTGGGCATTGTTGGTATTGTTGCTCAGAATGCGTGATTGGTCACCAACAATCAGTGAGGAGTCTACATGGTGCGCATCGACTAAAAGACCCTGGATGCATTGTACTACATATTGCTTTGTGCAACGCTTTGGATTACGTGACTACAAGCGTTTTTTAAACTGAGAAACGCGGAAGTTATTGTGATCATTCGAAAGTTGAGTTTTCACTGGATCTCCACGTTTTGAGGTCCAGAGAATCACCTTCAACCATTTTCAGTTGGACGTCTGGATGTATGTATGTACGTATGTATGTATGTACGTGTTTATGTGACCAAATTGTTGGCCGGACGAGATATCTAGAACGAGTCTGCGAATTTTGGTCAAATTCTGCTCAAGCGACGCGGCTTTTTTATACTTGGAACTGATAAGATTTTGGTTTTATTCGGTTTAGTACTTTGAGAATTATTTGAATAGCAAAGTAAAAAAAAAAAAAATTGAGTGAAAATGATAATATTTTGTGAATAGATTGACGGATTTCGAGGAAATTTGGTACCGTATGGTTTTCCGGGCTGCTGCAATGTTCACAAATCTGAAGTCAGATTTCAAAATTACGAATCCAATTGGCTGGGACAAAACTAAAAAATCTAAATCTTACAATTAGAAGAATTGGTACTCGAACGTTTTTTGAACAACTGATCAAGTATCTGATGTAAAATTTTTTAAATTCGACCGGGCTATCAATTAGGTGGAAACCAAATAAATAACGGGAAGTTCAAAAGCTGGCTCATAATCAGCCCAAACCCGCTTGTTCCAGAAGTATCCTCCAGACCTCGACTTCAGAGATTGGGTGTTTTGTTGAGTCTGTTGAAAGATGATAAATTTATGATCATAGTACAAAAACAAATGTGATTTTGGGGTGCCCTACGTGGCACAGAATGACAATATCATACGTGAATATATATTATATTTTGAACCTCAATTCGAATGTGAGTTTTAGGCAATATTTCCTCGTTTACAATTATTCAAAATCACTCTATACGTAATGAGGTAAACTTCAATTCATATCTCCGTTCAGTTATCTTTGTAGAGATTGTTCTCTCGGAATAATTAGGCCATCAAATTTTTCGGGTTTTGAGTCGAATCAACGCGGGAAATCTATATGACTGATAATAATATACAGTAGACTCTCAAAAAATTTTAGCGGACAAAACGATCAAACCATACCAGAATGAGATCAGTCCAACTATCTCAATTGTGCTTCTCACGTTTCAGCTGTGTTGTAAAGCGGACGGGAAATTGCCAGTACATTCAAAGATATGTTGTCTGACTTTTTTTTAAAGTAAATTGTGGAATGCAATGATTGTAGTTCATTATGAATGGATGATACTTTAATTTTGAATTGAAGACGGTGTGACGTCTTGTTTAGTACCTAAACTACTATGATAAAATAAATTCAAGCGCTTGAAAGATAAAAATACAAAATTTCAGGAGCTATGGGGCGTATTTGCCGATGCTGACGGTTCTGCACACAGCATCCTGTGTTTGAAGATAAGCATTTCAACAGACCCGAGTTGACCAAGTCCACAGAGCAATTATGATTACAAAACTTCAGATAAATTAACATCTTGATCAAACTAATTTTTCTAAACAGTGCCTTATCAAAAATATACCTACCGTATCAGAATGATTAGTTCGACGAAATATTCAATTTTTTTTCAACTATACACTGAATGTTTATCGCGCAATGCCTCTAATCTTTCTTTCCTGAATGTTATAAAAGAGATGACTTGTTTTGGCCCCTGAATTGATACTTACAGAATAACAGATTGTTAATGACGTTGGTCCAGACTTTGCTCCGGGTATTTGTTTACGAACTCAGTGAACTAGTGAACACAGAATTTTTTTTTACCAAATGTTCTGCGGATCTTATTCATTATTTCTTGACGTACCATCTGATATCGGCTCGAGAACTTGTTGCTAAGGCCTGTTAGAGTTGAAACTCCTCGTTAAGCTTTCATCATTGACGTTACTAAAAATTTTAACAATAAAATTGTGTAAGGAATTCTAACTTTCTAATCCACTATATTAAAAATAGTTTATTCAATTCTCAATACAAAGTTATTTACAAAATCAAATGTCAAATTATTTGTTATACTATACCCCCAAAAAAGTAACAGCAGATATAAAAAGTGGTTTATCATATTTTGCCTCATGATATAAATATGTGGCGACTATAAAAGTGAAGTATGATTAATTAGTAATCTAACAATTTACCAAATCAAACACCGCCTCGCCCAGGGAGCATTATATCATCTCGGTATCTCCACGCTACAGATTATCGTCTTAATATTGCATTTACCGATTCGCTTTACTGACAATAATTTCTGGTCTCTACGAGAATGCATCGCTATACCATACATTCCAGGAAACATGAAGTGATAAAAAGTTTCGAATTTTCTCGTATTCATGAAAATGCATGTGTTGATTTCTGCGTTTTTTCTGCCTATACGTGGTACTAGGCGACCTTTTTTTGATACGGCACCTTAAAGTTGTGTTACAATTTGATTGCATTTTTTTCAACCGGAATTGTATATATATATATATCGACGGTCGCTATTAATGTTGCATTAAATTTTCGTGTCCACTCATAAAGGTCATACCTGAAAACGTTCCGACTAAACAGCTTTATTGTAAGTCCTATGCTTATACACAAGAGTTAAGCCTTTTACCCGGAACATTTTCAGACAGGACGTTTATGACCAGACACCAAGTCTTAAGGAAATATCAATAGATGCCATCGATATGTGTATATGGTATGTGAATGTATATATACGATCGTTTTTGTTGAGTTTTAAAAAGCGGGCAAAAATGAAATCATTATTGCCCGATTTTTCAAGCCGGTCAAAAAAAAGTTCACCCAAGGCCCGATTAATAGGTAAAAAAAAACCAAGGATTCGTGCGTGTGTTACGAAAATACGTGATTGCAGTAAACTGATTGCGGTAATTTCTTATTTCAATTCATTCTTTTTTCCAATTTAGTACTCTGAAGATTGAAAATCAGTAAAATTCTTCATATCTTCCTAGTCCAGTCACCATAAGGTAAACCTACGGCGAATGGGTGAGCTGAACCTTCGTATGAACGTACGATTTAGTACCAATTATAAGAATGTATCATTTCCCCTTGTAAATATTGTTTTCAATATTCTCGCTAGCTTGAAAACCGAGTTGAAAACACTCCGCGTTATAATTGTTCAAAGTCGCAAATCAAATTAGACATATTCACTTCGAATCTACCCCTTCATATCCATAGTCATTGAGAGACTTGTGGTCCGAAATAGCAAAAGTTATCCTCATCGAAACACGTCTCTTGCATTATCCATCTCGCGGTAACCCTTTTTGACTGCGAAATACTGGAAAAAAATGTGCACGGTCGATTTAAATGTCTAAAGAGCATGTCTAATGGATCCTACGCATTCAGCTCGACGTCAGGATGAATTCTTCTAGCGGGCACCCGAACTCACGTTCGTACCAAATTTCAGCTCATTTGTTCCGTTTGCAAAGTAGACTTAACGTCACGCCTGTTTTTTCATAGACCGTTTATTAACCGGTTAGACCACGAAATTGTTATCACTACAAGCTAATCAGCCTTCTTATACAAAGATGGCAAAATACTTGAAGGGGGGAATTCCACTGTTAGAAGTAAATACCAGAAGTATCGGTCACAGGTAGCAGGCTATTTTTTTTAAATGCTGTTTTATGTTCAGAAAAACATGTCATACAGTCCAACGCGCACAAACCACATTTGAATCTCGACGAATTTCCGTACGCAGCCCATTGCAAAAGGCATCAAAAAAATTGCCACCATCGATTGTTCAGGTTGGTAATCTGAGCGCACACTCTGAATTTCATTGAGAAATATTTATAATGACTATAAATAATGACTGGTGAAACTCTAAAAAAAATAATTACTAATGAGGAAATTTGGTGTGCATGCTCAGTGTACAAAAACGCATTCCGCAAAAAATAACAACTATTTTTGACCGATACTTCCTGCAGTTGCTTTGAACGATGAAGCCCCCCCCCCAAAAACTTCTGAAACATGAATTATTATACTTTTCTCACACCCGGTCGCGAAACGCTACTTTTCATAGCTCTTAAGCGGGCGCAAAACAGATCGTTTCGGCCCTCGGGCGCAAAGTGCCGTTCTGTGTCCGCTCACTCGGTCTGAAAAGAGGCATTTTTGCCGGCCAGGCGTTGAGAAAAAAATCGTGTGCATCACGGGGACAAGGCTATTTTGGCGAGTGTGGTTGCAGTACACTCGCCTTCGGCTCGTGCTACAAATTTCACACTCGAAAAATAGTGCTTTGCGCCCTTGATACACAATGTACTACCGTATTTACACGGAAATAAGCCGCACACGATTATAAGCCGCACCCCGTTTTTCGAAGGGTAATTTTGAACACAGCCCTATGAAACCCTAAGAAACGTGCTTTCGATTGTAAGCCGCACCCGGTTTTTGGGAGGTCCAAAAGCCGAAAAAAGGTGCGGCCTATTTCCGTGTAAATACGGTAATTATGTTAGAAAATCTGCATCGACCATGCCCCAAGTTGATACACTAACAGAATTATCTGTATCTTTCAGGTTTCCAGATTTATGACGCCTCGATATGCCAACTGTATTCGAGGGTAATTACTGGACCTGCGTTGAACTGCAGTGCAGATTAGGAGGAGTCCCCTTCGGAGTCAGCTTCGAGATGAGCGCAGCTATTTCAGTCACATTATCATATTTATGAAGTAATTAACATTCAACTGCACTCGGGAGAATAGTGTGCGAGTCAAGTAATGAACGAACAATCGGACAGCAACTTATCATTACACAGAATATATTGTTCTATCGGTTTCTTGACATCAACATTGCTTGCTCTGCGATATGCCTCAGAGAGTTCTTGTTCACTATACCTGTGAGGCGGATATTTTTTTACCACCTTTGTGTTGAATTAAAATAAATAAAAAACCTATTTCTCATTGAAGCGGTCGAAATCGGAACAATGTGAATGCAAATTATGTACATTAACCGAAACGCTCAAATTGAGGACAACTAAATTGAAAACTCATTTGAAAAATCGTACTGACATTTATTATTCTGATTTTATCACCACTATTTCTAATTTCAAGCAAAGGGTAAATGGTCCACATCACAGTGTCATAAGTTTGAGTAGTTTTGGTAATCACGAAAACTCCCTAGTAACCAGCATTATTTACTTGCTGTACTATTAGTCTTACCCTAATTCGTAAGCTGGCTATCTCTACTCATTGTACTCATAAAATGTTGAACAATCATCTTGCAATTGTAATTTACTTCTATCGAAAGCTTTGCGTGCTGTTAACTGGCAATCTCGGATATCTAAATGGTCGATGAACGAACCTACTTTTTGGTGGCTCAAGATTACTTTTCAAATATATATACGATTAGGATAATCTGCAAGTATTATCTTTCAGCTTCTATGTTCGTGCTCTTTGGGAAATTCTCTTTTTGATTATCAACTCCGCACAGCTTTGTATACTTGGTTCATTAACACCTCACGGGCAGTGGGTTTTATTCTCACTCGTAAATGTAATTTTCTGCACGCCGTGCGTAAAGTTCGATTTTACGCACGCAAGCGTGCGTGTAATCGGACTTTTATACGTGCGTTTGTGATGACAAATTTTGTTTGATACATGTGCGAAAGTTGTTTTTCGACTCGTGAGATTGTCACCCTCGCTTTGCTCGGGCGACAAACCTCTCACTCGACTCAAAACAAACCTTTCGCACTTGTATCGAAACATACTATTTCCTCACTAAAAAGACCCTAGACAATCATTTTTACCGATCTACGCTAATACTAACAATAAATAGTGTATATTTTGTTGTAGAAAGCAACTCTGACCCTTGGAGTCTGGTCTGTTCTGAGAACTGAGCACCTCTGAGCACCTCTTCTAACTTCCATTTGATTTTGAGAATTGCCAGTTATTCAGGCATTAGTTCAACTGTGACAAATATACATAGAGCGGAAATTTCTTTAAGAAAATTCTGATTCTATTAGAATCTTTTTTTATGAATATATTTGAACACCTAGTAACACTCCAACACTAATTCTAAACGATGAGTTTAATGTCCGTTAAGTTTGCTAGAATCTTTTGTTTGTATAATATTATTGTATGTATATCGTGACAATTTCTATCCAGATTTACTATTTTTCCATACAATACCAATATCGCGGTACATAAGTTTGAATATGGGCCAGTATAGAGTAATTATCGTCTTTGCGAAACGTATCTGATTTTCCTCAATTTGTGCAGAGAGATTAAAAGTTACGTAAAGTTTTTTCTGAATCGCATGGAGCAAATTTATTGGTGAACGTTCAGTATCCTAAGAGTAGTGAACTTGAATTTATTTTCGACTGACTATAATATGGTAGTATTAAATTACTAGATTGTAAATTGGTTTTAATTTCAATCATTATTGTTATGAAATTATGGAAAGAGTTTTAACGTGGGTGTTCCTCGATATTTCATAAATCATTGTGATAGCTTTCACATTTTTAATAAATGTGTCGTCGATGACTGAGGAATGATCGTCTGCAGGCCTTAAAATATCTCACAACAAGCTGTTCTAACGTTATGACAAAAAAAAAAAAAATCGTGACTATGTGCACGAGCATATTGGGGTTTTTTCCTGCTTAGATCACGTATACACCTCATAGGTGATAATCTAATACTATGGAACTCTATTTATCAACTATAATAAACAATAGCTATGTATTTTAATATACGATGCGATTCTTACGTAGCTGTAGTAACCCTCATAGTTGGGAAATTGTTGGCAAATATTTAATAAAAAAAAGTATCTTCTTTTCTAGCTTTTACACTAAAGTAACCAAGAAGAACAAATGAAATTTAAAAAATATAGTCTCACCTATCTTTTCACGGTTAGATTTTTCATTATTTGCACGAATCAACTTGCTTCCTTGTAATGAATGTAATGATCACAGAGCTATAGCTACAACAGCATTAGTTCACAGATTTTACTTGATATAAATATTCTTCTCACATTGCATAATTTATTAAATAAACTGATGTGACAATCAGTTGTCTCATTCGCCTGTAGTTAACCATTCAAGTATATTCACCGTCTGAGTGATGAATCATAACTCCGACTTACGGTTAGTCGAATTTAAAAATGAAGGTTCCATGGAGTAGACATAAAATGACATCAAATCGGCGTTATACTTACTTCGTATGTTTACTTATAGAATAAGTTTCTTAGACATTTTTTCTCCCCATTACAAAGGTGTAGAACATGAAGTCTTAATTTCGGCAACGGGCAGCTGTGTAGAAAAAAATTGAATATTCACTATTGCACTGTGTCTTCATTTTTCGGCAGAATACAAAGCTGGGATCTTCTAATATTTCTTTCGAGACACTGTTTGACCGAAACTACATATTTTAGGATTCAAGATAAATGAAAAAAAACGAATAATTACCAATTACATGGTGTACGAGAATAAGATAAATTTTGTTTTTTGTAGAAACTGAATCGGGCCATGTTGTCTGTCGAACAAATCTATTCGATAGCATCTGCCAGAACATGAAAAAGTTCGAATACAGGAAACGTGCTAACATTTGTCCGTATGCGGAGAACGATTTCTGGGTACGATTTTTCAAAAGCCAAGCTCCATGCAAATTGTTGTTGACTTTTGGCAAGGTAAGGTGGATGATGAATATTGAATAAATTTTCCGACTCAGTGCAACAAGATTGTTATTTCCTCTTCCCAATTCTCTCGGAGAATTGTTACACAGTTTCGAGGTTGCAGCATATGAAAATACATACTTATAGACATGTTCGTCCTAATACCATCTCTGTGATCAGCGTAGCAAAAGCGCGTGTCTACATCCAAATTCGAGAATCTCAATCATGTGTAATTCAGCTCACAAATCATGCATCAGCATAGATTTCATAAGATCGAAGAATTAGTTCTATCATCAAAAAACGACTATCATCTATCGGGAAGTGTCTATCTGTCCTACAATTAAGTTGCGTGGCAAAAAAAGATACTGCTCCAGTCCGCTTTTGACCTAAAACCTCTAATATCAGTTTCATACTCGATATTGTGCTCTGAAAACGTATTTTAGCACATATCTTAGGACGGCCAGAACTTAGCCGTGTGTAGACTTCTTTCCAAACACAATCGAAGATGGGTTTTAATTTGGTAGGTAGGTTAATTTAGATTGTGACAAATTTAAGAATAAAACAGTGGTGTGAGATTTTCCGGAGACAATATTTGGGATTTTGAAATGTTTTACGAACAAGTGCGGAAACAGAAACCTATTCAGAACGAACTTATGCTTTTTTCACATCTTGATCTTCAGGAATAATATTTCAAGATTACACAGGCTTAAACTTTTCAATGTTATTTTGAAAAATAAAATCAGAAAATGTTTTTACCGGGCATACGCGTCAAATAATTCCACGTTCCACGTCGAGCACTTCACGTTTCTTAATTCATCTGCAATATCTTATAAAAATAAAAAATGTGAGTATAAGTAGAGAAATGGAGAACAACTATTTATGGGAAGGTATTAAAATAACAAATGATTTCATAATCTTGAAAATTTTCTTGTGTATTCGATTCAACTGTTCAAATATTCCTAGTGAGCAAATATGCAGTTACATACATATAGTGATATAGAAGTAGTATAGTACCATTAGTTATTAATGCCATAGTATGTTGAGTTATTATTTTGACTTGGACACTAGTAAATATTTGCTATACATCAATCTAATCCTTCGGTATGAAGCGAGTGAAGATATAATATCCCTATCTCAAGAAAAAAAGTGAAATCGGTGAAACTTAAGTCTATCTATATTCTCCCTCAGCGTGTTTCGAAGATTCGAAAACCAATACTTCTGTCAAAAGTTCCATCGTAATCCATATACAGGGTGACCCAGGACCCCCGAGCCAAAAAGAATAGGTGAATTCCTCGTTGAATTCTGAGACGAAAGTTCCTTTTCGGAAACTTCGTCAGATCAACGGTGTCAGAGTTATTAAAGATGGCGATTGACCAATCAGTCAAAATGAGTGTAAGTTATTCATAACTCTAAAGTGCCCTGATCGAATTGGCTGAAATTTATACACAGCGTGTCTTTCACAATGCCAAAGGCTGTCTGAAAATTTCGAAGTGGGCCGAGCAGTGGTTCAGAAAATGCATCAACAAATATTCGCACAGTCGCGAGAATTCGGCGATTATGAGGTCGCAAAAAAGTTTTTTGGCCACGATTCGAAAATTCAAGATTAATATTCATTATTCTTGTCTGCCTATTCGAGATCGCCCTTGAATTTTTGAACTGCGGCCGAAAAAACTTTTTGGCGACCTCATAATCGCCGAATTCTCGCCACCTTGCGAATATTTGTTGATGTATCTTTTGAACCACTGCTCGGCCCACTTTGAAATTTTCAGACAACTTTTGGCAATGAAAAACACACGCTGTGTGAAACTTTCAGCCAATTCGATCAGGGCACTTTTTTGTTACTGAAGATTTTCGAAGATTTTTCACCAAAACTGCAGTTTTGCGAGGCACAAAAAATTGCAAAAAATTATTTTCAGAAATATCAAAGAAAGACGCGAAACTTTTGTATGAGAACTTTTTTCATTGCTCATCTGGATTTCAGGCTATGTTGGCTTGAAAAATCCAAAAAACGCTAAAAGCTGATTATTTGACCTGCTGTAGTGAAAAAATACTTGGTCAGAAAAATCTGAAAAAATTCACAGTCGATCCTTTCAACGTGTACTTCCACTGTGTAGAAGGGCAAACAGATCAAAAGGGGTCAGGGAAATCGACCGGTCGATTTGACGTGGAATCCCCCGTATACAACTAATTAGTTCCTCGAATCGAAAGCTTCAAACGATGGAACTTTTGACAGAAGTATTGGTTTTCGAATCTTCGAAACACGCTGAGGGCGCACGATATATCGTTCTATATTATATAAAGATATCGCCGCCACCGCCGCCGCCGCCGCCGCCGCCGCTGTGTCAAGATCCCCCCGCCTCCCCTCGCCTCCCCCCCCTCCCGCCTCCCCTCTCCCCCGAGGAGATTACCCAGAATCCCCCACGAATTCTGGGAAAACCCCAGATATTACCCAGAATCCCCCACGAATTCCCCCACCTAACCTAACCTAACCTAACCCCCCACGACTTCCGGGAAAACCCCAGATATTACCCAGAATCCCCCACGAATTCCGAGAACTCCCAAATATTACCCAGAATCCCCCACAAATTCCGGGAAATCCCCGGAATTTTTTTTTGAAAAATTATGAATAATTTTGATTTAATTTAATCAACCCAAATCGGGGTTTCAATCAGAGTAAAGATATGACAGGATTTCATTCCGAATATTATCGTTTTCACACCACTAGAAGTGAGATCACACTTTTTCATTCCATACAGAATTTTCAATTTTTTTTTTGTAACTTTTTTCACCATGTACAAAACATTACCGAATACAACCTGAATCGGGGGGTTGGCGCGCGAAGCGCGCAGGGGGGTAAAGCCCCCCTAGTATATATATATATATATATATCGTTCTATATTATATAAAGATATCGCCGCCGCCGCCGCCGCCGCCGCCGCCGTGTCAAGATTCCCCGTTCCGCCGTTCCCCTGTCCGAAGTCCCCGTTCCGCCGTTCCCCTGTCCGAAGTCCCCGTTCCACCGTTCCCCTGTCCCAGATATTACCCAGAATCCCCCACGAATTTCCCCACCTAACCTAACCTAACCTAACCTAACCTAACCTAACCTAATCCCCCAGAGATTACCCAGAATCCCCCACGAACACCCGAAGTCTTCCGGAAATACCCGAAGTCTCCCGGAAAGACCCTAAGTCTTCCGGAAATACCCGAAGTCTTCCGGAAAGACCCGAAGTCTTCCGGAAAGACCCGAAGTCTTCCGGAAAGACCCGAAGTCTTCCGGAAAGACCCGAAGTCGTCCGGAAAGACCCGAAGTCTTCCGGAAAGACCCGAAGTCGTCCGGAAAGACCCGAAGTCTTCCGGAAAGAACCGAACCGAAGTCGTCATAACAGGTGATGTCAGGACGTGTCAGGTCATGACAGGTCATGTCAGGACGTGTCAGGTCATGTCAGGACATGTCAGGTCATAACAGGACATGTCAGGTCACAACAGGTCTTGTCAGGACAGGACTGTTAAAAACGGTAAAAAACCACTCACAATTAGTATATGAATCATGGGATCCCAATCTCTCAGTAATCCCTGCAGAAACCTCATGTCAGGCGTAACAGGTCATGTCGGGTCATGTCAGGTCATAACAGGTCATGTCAGGACATGTCAAGTCATGATACAGAAAACTGTTAAAAACTGTAAAAAACCACTCACACTTGGTATATGAATCATGGGATCCCAATCTCTCAGTAATCCATGCAGAAACCTCATTCGGGGGGTTGGCGCGCGAAGCGCGCAGGGGGGCGAAACCCCCCTAGTATATATATATATATGTAAATATTTGTGAGATGTTAACGTCAATTTGGTTTATTCGACCACCGATAAAAATCTTCGGACCGTGGCCATGGCACGTTTCACGATTTTCGATAACGCACGTCGACAGCAAAAACGCTCAGTCTATTGTGACGTAAATTGCATGAGGTAGATCGGAAGAAACAAGGAAAAAAACGGTCTTATAATAATAAATTATTCTAAATTATAAATCAGGGTAGAAAGATTAACGTAATCGAATGGTTGTATTTTCAGTTCCCGCAATTGTTGGTCATTCAGATGACGAAGTGTATCGACTTGTATCAGTAGCTACTAAATATTTGGACATTCGGGGTCTGCGGTTGCAAAAATTTCAGGTTCGCCCAAATAAAATACATACGTGAAATTTATTTATCATAATAAACTGATTTGTAGGTTTTTCGTTCGTCGAAGCTGCTACTGATCGCGGTTTGACACTTCGACTATTACTTTCCGCTTTATTCACATATCTTTCCCCTATGAAGGCTTTCAATTATTCCAGAATTCGTAGAAAACTCGGAGATAATATAGAATTTACAATCACTCGTTATAGAGGCCCATAATATTTATGAATATTGTGACTACCGTATGGTCTGTGGCACCAAAATGTACTGATATGAACATAGAAAACTTTTTCTTTATTCTATAATCTATGGCATTTACGCTATTTACTTTTACACACGATTGTATAATACCACGAAACACGTTTTATTCTTACAAAAATATCAACCTAGCGTTCATTATAGCGTGAACTTTATTGCTGTAATTTCGCTGAATCAGCTGGTATCGGGACGCAGTCGTGCAAGAACACTTTTTTACTGGAAAAGTATAAGAAGAGAAAAAAAAAATCACACTCTTCGGGTAATAAAGAAATGAACATAATTATTGAGAGTTGAACTAACCGGAACTTTTCTGGAAATAACATGCGTAAATTATCTTTACGAAAAGTAATACTATCTGACTGAGAAGAAATGAGATTCAAAGCACTTGTCGAACGGTACTATTTTTTTCTACCTATATGAAAGAGAATCAGTATCAGCAAATTGAAACTCATTTTTTAACTTATATACAGTCCAAGAAGAAGTAAGATGAAATTGCCTTCTTGCAGTCCCGTTGAGGTATACATTTTTTGCGCCCATAGAACAATGTACCCAAATGTTTCAGTGTATTGTTTAAAGCTTCCAGATTGTATCCACGCTGCGAAATGAAGGATACAGTATGTACTCTGTGCATGAATTTCATCAAAAAATTGTGCAAATTAGGGTTGAACATTATTCACCTGCAATTTATACACCGCTGTTGTTTATAGACATATCGTAACGCTATATTATGATTGATGTAAAAAGACACACCGTGACTATTTTAGTAGCCACTTTAGTCGAATATATTTATAATAATGAAAAAATACAATTACCATTAAATGGCCGAGTGACGTAATTCATTCCATCACAGTTTTTCCTATACCACCTTCTCCCCTATTCTACCGAATACTTTCACTCGGAAATAGAATCGAAACGATTAGCTAACTGCAGTGAATTGTGAATAAGTGAATTGAAACTGGTCAAATTCATCATATCTAAAACATTACTCGATAATATTATTCGATGGCGTTTGCAGTTCAAAATCAATGCAATCTTGATATCGTCCACACAGAGCAGTCCACATATCTAGCCAGCGCGCCGTGCCAACGGGTGGTGCGAAGGAGCGGCCGCTCCAGGGCGCCTAAGCCTAAGGGCGCCAAATAACCGACCTTTTTTTCAAGGGGAAACTTCGGTGAAATTTTGAAAATGACTATTAGATGTCGTATAAAAAAATCCTTCCAGCAGTTTTTCAGTAATGGTAGTATGGGCTGTGAAAAAAATGTTCAGTCTCCTGCAATGAAAGCGTATGCGCAAGGAACCGTGCGAAGAAGATTTTGCTGCCGAAAATTCCTTGCGCATACACTTTCATCGCAGGAGACTGACATTTTTTTTCACAGCCCGTACTACCATTATTGAAAAACTGCTGCAAGGATTTTTTTATACACCTCTTTTTGATATTGTAAGAATCAAAAAACCTATTTTTGGCAAATATTACACCAAAGTCTCCTCTTAATAATTTTACACTCCTCCACAAAATTAACTGATCACCCGATTTCGCACTGTAACATTTTTGAGATTCAAAAATCCAAAGAATACAATCATTCAATCATTTATATGCTAACTTCCGCCCATAATAATTCTTTTTTCAAATCTGAGCTACGATTTTTTTTACCGGGTTATCCAAATTTTTACGAATAATGGTTCCGAAAACTTTGATACCTTGAGGAATGGAAACCACTTATCGTCCGTTTCTGATTCGAAAACGAATTCGAAGCTTGGAATTGGTTTTTTCAAATACAGTTTTTACTTATAAAATTCAAACAACCGTTCTGGAATTACCCAATCTAACATCATATGCGAGTCTTTAGTCTCGATAATTTTCTCACAGAATTCCCTTACCAAAAAAAAGTATTGAGAAGTACTGCTAGTACCGCAGTACTCAAGTACAGCTAGTAATGCAGTACTTAAGTACAGCTGTACTGATTTCGCGAGTACAGGGCAGTACTTGAAGTACAGGCAATACTAGCAATATTAGTACTCCAATCTAGTACTAGTACACAGTACCTAGTGCTAGTACCTGGAACGTAGTTTTAGTACCTAGTACTAGTATACGGTACGTATACAGTTAAAACAAATCTGGTAATTTTAACATCTTTTAAGGATGAATCCCAACTATGCGTTTCGGTGCGGCGTATCATTGTTGAAACAAATGAAACAAATATATATATAGATATACACGCACCGAAACGCATAGGTGGGATTCATCCTTTACCTGTCCCAGAAAGTCCACATGAATATTTCTGTCAATTTAACCGAACCCATTATTGTTAAACGTTTACGGGAAAAACCTGTCCGTTTTTTTACATATAAAATGATGACAGATTTTGTTGTTGATGCACTAAAAAAGAGTGTCAGCACAACAAGGAAATAATGTTATTTCAACAAAACTAATCTGTTATTGTATCTGATTTCCTACAAAAAACACATGTTATTGCAACATTGAAAAAATGTTATTCATCTTTGTTATGAAATGTTATTCCGCCTTCAAAATTCAGCAATCAGCAGGAATGAAGCTTCTAACAGAAACGGGTTCTGAACTACAATACGACCTTGTTATTCTCAACGGGAAAGTGGGTGACCATCATTTTTTTTAACAGCTGAAGAATTGTTATTTTTAACTGTGTAGGTATGATGGTATTAAAAATATTCGTCCTGCAGTACTGAATTCAATACAGTGCGGTTTAATAGATTACAGCTGCACTTATTATAGTCCATAAGAAGTAAATAATAGCTACCAAAGAAAGTTCTAGTACTCAATGTATAAAGCTGTTACTCAGTACATAATAAGTACTGATACCGTGTAACGCAGTATGAGTACTGAATACAGATAGTACACGCAATACTAATTCTCAGTACAGGAAGTATTAGTACTTAATACACGAAGTACTAGTACTCAGTATACGAAGTACTGCTGCTTCGTGTACTAAGTATTGCAATTTGTGTACTAAGTACTCGGATCCTGTGTACTAAGTACTGAGATCACAGTACTTTTTTTCGGTATGGGTTGGCAAGGATTAAGGCTTTGAGTCCTCAAAATTGATGATGGGGCGGGAGGGGGGGGGGGGCGTCATAAAAATATGTCGCACCAGGTGCCATATGGCTTAGGCACGGCGCTCAGCACGCATCGCTTGCCCGTGAGAGTCAACTTCATGCGTAGCACAACGGCGACCAATGAAGCGACACCGTTAGCCAGTGTTCTCACATTGCTCACCAATGAGAAAGATTTTTTTCGAACGTCTCATTGGTGATCAATGTGCTTACATTGACGACTCGTGTCGGGTTTCCTCCGTGTAGCGGAGTTGACGAGTAACAGACCTATACTCTTGGTTAGGCTTTTGCCATCTCATGTCATGCTTTTACCTCTGTCCAATAGTGTTTTCTGCATCCGAAGATATGTTACCTGAATTCTTAGCCAAATTCGACACTCTGCTGCCTGAATTTTTAATGTGGAAGGATCAATCAGACTCCAGGGCCAAGCGGATCGAAGCCATCAAGTCGTATTACTTCAACAACGATCTGACCACGAATAAATCTCAGGTGAGTCTCTAGGAAATGAATGATGGACTTAGTGACCATTTCTACTTACGACTCATAACGATCGTATATATTCGTAGCTACTGACCAATCTAGCAGTCGTCGCGGGCGACGGAGTCTTCTTCTATCCGAACTACAAGGCGCTTCGCCAGCAGCATGCCCTAGCCGCAAATCCCCAGTATTTATACTCGTTCAATTACCGGGGGAGTTTAAGTTATAGCTACGCAGCTGGGTCGTTGACAGACCACGGCGTAATACACTCAGACGAGCTGATCTACCTCTTTGAAATGAGATCGACATACACGAATGTCAATGTATCCAGGAGCGAGTCAGATTTCCGAATGGTTGACACCATGGTGGAGTTGTGGACGTCATTTGTGATAAACGGGTAAGCTTGGCTCTTCAAATTCTGACCATTGTACCCCGAAATCTGTATTGAATTTTGACCTTAGGACACCAACAACGACCGCCAACAACAATACCGTGATTTGGGAACCGTATAATCCAGCGGAGGATAACTATCTTCAGATTGGAGACGGTTCCGACCTGGGTCTGGAGGTCAAATACTCGTTAGCGAAAAAGCGAATGGAGTTTTGGGCGTCTCTATACTCCGCTTCGAGCACCTCAGATGCCGTTACCACTGATCCCCCGCACAGTTAAAAATTTGTGTTGCAAATTTACAACAAATGTAGAGGAAGCAATATTCGGATTCGGTATTTTAAATTTACTACACATTTTGTTAGTATTTTTTGAGGCCTTGTTTCGCACATCAACTATACTATTGTTGTAAAGTCCGCATCAGCCATGAGTGAAATAATTTGATAAAACGGATTATCACCATTAAATTGATGGATAGCAATTTCAATGTTCGAATGTATGAGAATTCTTATTGCACTATAAAAATGTTCATTGGAAATTCACTGAAATTTATTATACTAGTTGAGTAACTTCGTAGCGGATTTACGTTAACTAGCTCACAATAGCGCGCTTAAAGCGCGCTTCTGAGACCAACATTCAGATATTAGTGACAGTGTGATATTTTTATTTTAATCATCTTTGCAAGAATCGTTATAACTGACTAGGGGCTCCGCCCCTGCGCGCCTCGCGCGCCCACCCCGGTCGGCGCCTTGCGCCTCAAAAATTGGTTTCACACCTTTTTACTCCTATACGAGTCGAATTTCAAAAAACGCGTAAACTACTTTCTAGGTATTTGAGTAAGCAATAATTTGAAGCCAAAACGAAGTCAATATCTCATCGGGCCGAGGAGATATCCATGAATCCGCGAAAACATGTTTTACCCCTGTTATTCTCCTTGTGGGGCGAATTTCGAAAAATCGCTTTTTAGTGAGTGTTTACGAAGGGAAGGGAACATGTTGCCTAAATTTCAAGTTTCTAGGTCAAGGGGTTTGGGCCGGGCGTTGATGCCACTTGTTCCTTTATAGATATAGAAGATTCAATCTGATTCAATCGCTGTCTTATATTTTTTGTGTTATTTATGTTTCTTATTGACATTGAAATGAGTTTTTCTTTTTTTTTTGAATTTCATTTATTTTTAGTTATAGGTATTTATACATTAACAGTAAGTATACAAGTTGTTCTTTTGTTATTTATTTGCCTTAGGGGAGATCATACCTGACTCTTTTTTTTTAATTTTTCAGTTTGCATTTCCCGGGAAAAAAATCTATATCTAATCATATCCACTTATATATAACTGACCAGACATGATTATATCCGAAGAATGGTCTCGACTAATCATGTATGGTCATATATGGAGTCAGATATGGACAGATATGTTCAGATACGAACGTTGTGCGTGAATTCGGATCTAAGAATTGTAATTCCATTAGATATGATTATATTCGATCATATCCGATCAGATGTGATCAGATCTGTAGCTCCAAATAATTATGGGAAATAATTATAGGCAGAATTTCTCCAATTTTTTTTATTTATTCCTTTGTTCTGTAATATCATGGTATTTTATCATAGTGGTGTCAAAGTTAGTACAAAGAGATATCGACTACATAACATATAGATATAATACACATATCACAATATACCTGTATGGAAATTACTTCAATCCCTGAAAATAGTACATTGTGTATCAAGGGCGCAAAACACTATTTTTCGAGTGTGAAATTTGCAGTACGAGCCGAAGGCGAGTGTACTGCAATCACACTCGCCAAAATAGCCTTGCACCCGTGTTGCACACGATTTTTTTCTCAACAGCTGGTGTGCAAAAATGCCTCTTTTCAGACCGAGTGAGCGGGCGCAAAACGGCACTTTGCGCCCGAGGGCAGGAAAATAGTCTCTTTCGCCCGCTTTTAGCGGGCGCAAAGGACTTTTCCGCCCGAGGGCCGAAAAGATCTGTTTTGCGCCCGCTCAAGAGGTATGAAACGTAGCATTTTGCGACCGGGTGTGAGAAAAAAATGTTTCTGCGCTACCTCCGTCGGGAAACGGTGCGCGGAAAGTTTTTCCACGCACCGTTATCCCCACTCCGGGCGCGCAGAAACTTGGAAGTATGGCTCGGGCGTTTCGGCTAGGTTCTCTGAATGTTATGACAATGTTAGACTCTCTTCAAGGCTCTAAATTAATACGTTTCAATATATTTTTAGGGTTGAATTGAAAAATTTTGCCGGAGTTGAGCCACATGGAACTTTGTAACATTTTTCTAAAATGTTTATTTCCTATCAATTTCCATACGAAACACCAGAAGTACAAGAGTTATGAGCTACACGTTTCCCGAAGTACTTTTTCTGCTCTTTCGAATGAAAATATCCATTTCTATCTCCACGCACCGGGAGAGCCAAAGAACACACTTTCTAGTTTTCAAATATATTTTTTTCAAATTTGGGCCGGGTTTAAAATTCTTTTTTAAATCTTAAAAATCACTTCAAAGTATTGACTTCATCTACCCAAAAGCATATTTTGGGCAGCTGATGGGTAGTACGTCAAAATCAGGGTTTGATTTCGACCAGTTTCGAAAAACTCCCGGTATCGCTGCTCAACATAATTACATAGAATTCAAAAAACCGTTGTAAAATTTCAGGAAATGCGAGTCATCTTTTCCTTGAATAATTCGAACATTTTTCTCTACATTCTGTGAAAAACATCATACCCTATTTTTGCTTTCCAAACACCAGGATTTATCTATCATCTTACTCCTTGTTTTCATGAATTTAACGTTTTCTGGTTTTTGTCTTTCCGTAAACTAGGCAAACTTAATCGCCATTATCTTTCTATTGCCTATATTTTCTGGGAAAAAGCGTTTCCTCGGTGTCCCAACTGAAACGTTTTACGGAGAGTTGCACATCGTTCACGGGAAGAAACGAATGGTAACCCAAGGTTCCAGGGATGGTCTTAGCGGATAAAAATCTGGATTCCAGGAAAGTTTTCAGGGTTTGGTGATTTTCTTTAGGGCTATACAGAATTGTTGTATTTTTTAGGGTTTCTTTTGCCCATGTGTACAAATCTCCGGGTGTTAGAATTTGATGAGCGGAATCGCGCTGGAGACTCGCTCGGGCCGCAAGTCTTTTAAGGTTACCCCCAATCCCATCGCAAGGCCCTTTCCCGTGTGCTGTGGCAAAAAAATGCCACTCAGCTGGAATACCAAAATCTTCATTATGCCGTAGAAGATTAGCGAAGTTATATTTGTTCTTGAAGTGCTGACTAGCTCCATCTGTGAAATAGATTATTCTTTTTAGTGGAATATTCTTCGCTCGCATGTGTTGGATGAAAAGTTTTTGGAATGCGTATGAAGCTATGGTATTGTGGTTCAAATTATCTGAAATTACAGCAAAGCTGTCGTGATGCATTTCGTCCTTAGTCTTATAATAACATACAGCAGTGTTAATTGAAGCTTGGTTATTATTCCAATGAAAAGCCTGTGCTGCATCTTGAGCGACGAACGCATAGTTTTCGGCGAAATCGCACTGAACCAAAATCTCCCCTTCGAGTAAATTAGCCTTTCTCCAAGTCAAGTAGGCTCCCTGTCGCTTAGCAACATAATCATGAGTTTTCAATTTCAGCAATTGTTTGCACAGCTCATCGACGAAATCTTCGGCGGAAAGGGTTTCTGTCTTTATAGTAGCTCTGTCGGTGCCACCCCAGCATTGATATTGGATACTCTCAATATTTTCGTAGTCAAATATTTCTTTGAGATGTTCCTTTATTCCATCTACTTTCGGACAATTTTTGCACGTGTCATTAAAATAACAGGCAGTCGAAGGTTCCTTACATGTAATATTTTTCAAGCAATCCTTGTAATCGCCTAAGTTCATGTCTGTATCTTTGGTGAGAGCAGCAATGTTACCACCATCAATCATCAATTTCACGTTCTGGTGATATACACAGACGCAAACGGTGTGCGTGCCACTGTCTCCAGCAAGAATGCATTGTTTTGGACGTAATTGACAAAACTTCGAGAATCCAACTTTTTTGTCCGGGTGTAAGCGCTTGAATTCCTCATGCAATTCTTTCAAGTTGCATAGGATCAATCGTTTTTGGATATGTTTGCGTGTACCATCATGTTGTTTTACAGAGACAAAATCTTTTTTACCAGGTAAAAGACGACTGCTAGAATTGTCATCGCTCTCGTAAAATTCTTTTACAAGTTCCTCGAGTGCGTGTGTTAGCTTTTTTCCTGGTTTTGGTTCTTTTGCGGATAGAACGCCGATAATTCCATGCTCTTTTAGGCGGTTTTTAGCTGAGTTCACGAATCGTCGGGAGTAACCAAAAAAATTAGCTGTTTTTCTCGTACTCCATGAATCCGGTGCTAGTGTCAAAATTTGAGATTTTTCAAGGTTGTTTCTGGATGTTGGAATTTGTCATTTAATTTTTTCAATACTTCAGAATCATCGGTGTGTCTTTCAGGTAACTTACTTTTTTTTATCGGTGGG
>JAFFZH010013375.1:0-11712 GCA_018420115.1 Euura saliciscinereae
AACTACAAACGAAATTGACGCTACTACAAACAACTACAAACGATTTTCTGGACTCTAGGGGAAAAAACCCGTCGTTGTGCCAATTTTTTTTTTTTTTTTTCTTTTCTTCACTCGAAAACCATTCAACTACAAACGGAAATAACTGAACTACAATCAACTACATACGATTCTGTGTAAGAAAAAAAATAGGGGCCCATTTTTTTCAAAAGTCGGGGGATGCCACTTTTTCAAGTGGCTATAACTTTTTTTCCGGTCAACTACAAACGAAATGGTTTTCACTACAATCAACTACAAACGTAAATCTATCAGAGTTGAATTTATTAAAACTACGAATTTGATTTTCAGATCCACGCACCAAGGGATTTACCAATGATGGAAAATTTCCCAGCAATCAACATCGCAGTGTCTATAGCTTGAGCAATACTGTTGACAAATGCACTACGCAGGAGGTCTTGAAAAGATCCCTCACCGTGGCCATAGTAGTGTGTGCCTTGGCAGGAGAGACTATCATGTTTGGCAAAAAGCTGGATCTGGATGATACGTTGCTGATCAATCCAGACGTCATTTTCGTTGGAGAGCTAATCTTGAAGCATTTGCACATTATTGGCTCGAACGTACACAGTGTATGTATTCAATTCAGTTGAAACGTCTCAGTTCCACACTGATGATAATTTTCTTTTGCTTGTAAAATAGCATTTACAATTTTCCACAAAAAAGAACTCAGTGATTATGTGTGAATACTTCAATGAGTATAATATTTTTTAGTTTGTTAACGTTTGTATTGTGTTGAAAGTGTTTTATGACTACGCCGAACTAAACTTAGTGTTCTCTTCTTTTTCAGTATGGATCAGTGTCAACAGATTTGCAAGAGAACTATGCGTGTGGACTTGTACCATTTTGCAGTCTTCTGAATCATTCCTGCGACCCAAACACTGTAAGGAAATGGAATGTTGACCGCTTGACTATTTACGCTGTCCACCCAATTGAGGAAGGTGAACAGGTAATTATATAGGGAATGAAGTTGAAAGTAATAATCATTGCTTTCTGTAATGAATAAATACATGTGTCGCTATTTAGTTCTGTAATGTCTAAAGTCTGAAGAAATGTTGATTTAACTTCTTTAATTCAGATATTTGACAACTATGGAGTACGATTCTGCGAATTGACGAGGAGCGAAAGACACGAAAGATTGCAAACTTGGAATTTTACCTGTGAATGTCGTCCTTGCGCGGAAGGCTGGCCACAGTTTAATGATATCTACAGCTACAAGGTGATGATTTAAATATTAGTGAAATTCATAATGATTCCAGAACTTAAAATGATGTAACTAGAATACTCATAGAACGAAAACAAGCCAATGATTCTCATAAGTTTATTTGACTTCGTATATTGTGGCCTAATGTAAATTTTATTTATTTCTTGTACAGGAACAACGCGTTCTGCCGAAGAATAGAAACACGCTGGATGGAATTCTGCGAAAATTCCGAGTAGCATATAGCACTCTCATGCAAAAGAGAAATTTAGAAAACTTAGCGAACCTGTTGAACGTTGTGCTAAAAGCGATCGCCGCACTGTTCAATCTTTCTGAGCGACCATGCAAAGAGTTATGTATGTTGGTTTTCATAGTTCGAGAGTATTATTGGTCAGGTCATCCCTTATTCGACTGGGTATCGGGCAATTCTGGGTCTGACAGTGAGATGACGCCAGAGGTTTTGGAATTTTACAAATCACTTCAGGAGGTATTTTCACAAAATTTTCCCAAGAATCAACCAATTCCGCGCAGCGTGCTCCCCAATCCGGTGATTAACACTCAAGTTTTTGCTTCTAGATGGACGAGCATTTGAGTACCTATAGGCTCAATTTCGTTTTCGGACTTGTAACCAGTAAGCTTACAGCCATGGGTATGCAGTGTAAAAACGACGACGAACTTTTCACCCTTGCTTTGAAAATAGTGGTGCAGAATTCCGCTATTTTGTTTGAGGATGAATGCGAACAAAAAGATTCCCGGCACTCTGTAAGGTCTCGCGAAGAGGGAAATCGAAGCTTTGTGAGTAGTCAGTACTACAAAGCTACGAAGGAATACACACAAAGTATTGTGTATGCTCAGTCGTCTGAAGAGCTAGCTCTGGCATATGCGAATAGATCTGCGGCGTTGTTTAATTTGGAAAAATTCGAAGAATGCGTCAGAGATATCGACAGAGCTCTGAGTCTGAAGTATCCAGAGAGGTTGAAAACCAAATTATACCAGAGAAAAGGGCTGTGTCTAAAAAAACTAGGAAGGCCCGGTGCTGTTTCTTTGTTCAAGAAGGCTCTGACTTGGCTTGACAAAATAGATCTGAGCGAAGCTGAAATGAATAAAAGCAAAAGTGAGCTGAGCACGTTGATATCAGCTCCCGGCACGATTTCTAAAGTAGAAAGAAATGTGATCGATTTCACACTGCCAGAAATTCTGACCCCAAGTCCTGAAATTCCCAGTGCGTCCGATGCAGTGGCAATTGAGTATTCGGAGAAGCTGGGCCGGCACCTTGTTGCTACTCGCGAAATTAAACCTGGCGAGATTCTGGTTTTAGAAAAACCGTATTGCTCGAGGCTGAGTCCTAAAAACGTATACACGCACTGCTCACATTGTTTACAAGTATCCTGGGATTTAATCCCATGTAAATATTGCGTTAACGTGGCCTACTGTTCAAACGCCTGTAAAGATATAGCCTGGGATGAATATCACGAGGTCGAATGCCCCGTGGTAGGCTTCCTGCTTGAGTATCAATTGAACAATGTAACCTGTATCAGTCTCAGAACAACTATAATTGCAATACGGAAGGGCAGGAACTATGAGGGAATCAAAGAAGAGCTCCGACAGGTAGATCATAATGCAGGTATGATTCATAATTCAATTACTCCTTCAAATTGCTGTAAAATCACGATTAGATTTGATCTAATGAATTTGATGAGAGATCGAAATCCCATTAATGTATTTTCAGATCCACGGACAAAGGGATTTTCTGGCGATGGTAAATTCCACAGTGACCAGTACCGTAGTGTTTACAGCTTGAAAAGCGATGCCGATGAATGTGCTACAGAAGAATTACTCGTCAGAGCATTGTTGGTGGCTCTTATAGTGTGCATGCTGGCAAGAGAAACCAAGTTATTCAAGGAAAAACTGACACTGGATACATTGGCGAGAAATCCAGACGTTATATTTGTTGGAGGATTGATATTAAAACATGTACATCGTGTTTGGTTGAACACGCACAGTGTATGTATTACATGAATTGAGAGGAAAAATAATTATTATATTATTAACTACATTCGTTCGTATACTCGTATGCAAGTTCTATTTGTGCACCAGAATCCCAACACTACACATGATCCATATTACTTGTGCAATACTTTTCCATCAGGCGTAATACATTTTATACTGTTCTTCTTAATGTATCATATGACGTATTTCTCGAATTCACATGAATTCATAGTTAATTGTATTTTCCAGTTTGGAGCAACTCGTTCGGGAAGCGCTTATGAACACGGATATTCATTGATGGCTGTGTTTGGTCTTTTCAATCATTCCTGTGACGCAAACACATTCAAACAATGCTACAGAGACTGCATAGCTTTGTATGCCGCCTATCCAATCAAGCAAGGCGAACAGGTGATCTAACATTTCTGCTGGTATTCCCAACAGGGACACGAGCAGACAATATTTTGTTTGTACAGAATGTGAATATACATTTAAACGTTTTTCACTCGCAGATTTTTGGCAATTATGGACCGCGTAGTGCTGCAATGGCCAGAGGTGAAAGACGTGACTATCTCGCACGATACCACTTTATCTGTGATTGTGTTCCGTGCATCAAAAACTGGCCCCAGTTCGAAAATTTACCTAGTTATCAGGTGACAATATCGAAGTTCCTATCAATCACGAACTTCTAGTTCATTTTACTGAATGTCTAATATTTTTTGATAAAATTAACTCTGATCAGTATTATGTACACCTTATACCTTGATTTTTATTTCGTATACCTCATTTTTATTTCAGATGCAACCGCTGCCTCCACGAAACAGGAGTACTTTGGATAAAGTTTTACGAAAATTTTGTGCGCATAAGAAGGGAAAAACTTCGCCAAACGAATTGAACGAATTGTCGAAAATAATTGAGCTACTGTTTGAGCTTGCTCAACGCCCATGCGTAGAATTAGCTCTCATGGTTTCGATGCTGAAAAATTATTTTCAGGCAGCCGAAACTGTATTTGACTATGAACCAGGCCGTCTTTCTGAGATAGAGGCGGAACGTTCATCTCAGCACCAAGTTCTTCAGAGACTGATATAATATCAACAATTGTATTTTTCTCTGCGTTAACTATTTGAATGCTTATACTTTGTTGAGATCAGTTGAGATAATATTCTATCGCTTTACATTATAAGATGATGAAATGTTATTCTATTAATTACTTGGATATGATTCACTTGAAATAATACCAGAAAATAGTTTGGAATAAGTGTTTTTTTCTTCGTACACCTGTGAACACACATTCGACACCAGTGAAAATTCGCGTCAACTGTTTTGCCTCTAATAATTTCAAATATTTTTCGTCTATTTTTAGAGGAAATGATCGTCCTCTCACTTCTATATGGAAATAGATTGTGTATGCTGAACATGTGGATCACTTCGTCATCGGTTTCCTATCGGATCTATTTTACGTGTTCTCAATTTGTTTCCAATTTGTTTGATTATCAGTGACTAATGATAATTAATAAACGATGTTTAATTATACCTCGGGAATTTTTCTTCCATGGTGAATGAATAAAATCTATCTCTCAGAAGTGAAATATGTTTAAAGCGAGGTTTGAAGTATATGCGCAAATATTATATTTCGTTTTACTGTAAGAATCATCAATTTTTTTTTCATAATCATTTCAATTTGATCACGGTCAAAATCATGCAAAATCATAAATGTCAACGTCACACGTGACAGATTAAAAATTAAATCTACATCAATTATTGTTTTTGAGAACTGAATTATAATACACATTAGAAATTTTAAAAATCTACTCGAACAATTATTAGTGCTGAATTTTCTTTCAAATAAATATACTTGTTGGGAAAATGAAATAAAATAATACTTTCGCAGTGTGTCGATATAAGATAACACACCTGTAAATCTCAGACGGAATATATGTATATTTTCTTGTTCAATAAAAGTATTAGAATTGTTAAAATATATGATTGTTCTCTCTCACATAAACAAAAACCCAAATCCCAAAGCTATTTCCAACAATACTCAATGACGTCACTCTGCCCGCTTGTCGCTTGACTAACGTAGCGGACTGTGTAGTAGGAGAAATTATTTTTGCAACCGGGATTCCCAGATTTCAGTGAAAACTTGTCCGAGTTACAGACACAATTACGTTCTATAGTTTCATCCTTGCTTATCGAATGCGATAAACGACACGGTGCAACCGCAACCACGGTTGCTTTCGGCTACGCCCTGTAACCGTTGGTGATTAATGTGCTTTAACCTCATCTTTGGAACGGTAACTGTCGTCTCATAATTCGTGGACGCAAGGAAACCAGAGGTAGGATTATTTCTAACCTACCTAACTATAATTGTGAAGCTCTTTCGTTTCGAGTAAAAGCAGGATTTTTTTTACTATTTCTCGATTGATTCCTATACTACGATTGATTGATTACTATATTACGATTGATTCGAGGATTGATTACTCTCAACCCTGTCAAAGATCTGACTAAACACGCTATTTTGTGTATTCTTGAATTTTTTTCAATTCGCCATCGGGAATAATATCAATTATGGCTTGTATATGAATTAATTGTTGATTCTGAGAATTTGCCATTGTGGGGATTAATGGCTCATCGTCAGTCACACAGAGCGCGGCACGGCGTGTTTTTTCTGCTAGTTTCATGGGTTTCTTCTGTTTGTGTCCGTTTGACGCCGTGGAAGAAACTTATAGTATTTGGTGGAAAAACCACTAAAAACGCACCGCGCTCTGTGTGACTGACAATGAGCCATAAGAGCATGCCATAGTCAACTGTCAACTGTCGTCGCAGCCATCACCATTTCAGGTGGGAATACATATTCTAGCGACGTTATTATTGCGTAAAATAAAGATATTTTGGGAGTAGGTGTTCTGTCAGAATATCATGCTGAATTCCGGTATCATATTTTTTTGCTTTCCTTACGGGTAGGCTTTGATATCAGTGGAAATAAGTGACGCGGCTACTTGGTTAGTCAAGATTGACTATAGCATGCTCTTAATCAACTGTCCCTTTATGTTTTTCAGATGGATGAACATATGAATCAACATAAGCTCAATTTCCTTTCTGGGCTTGTGATCGATCTCATTCCCAAGTCTCAGCATTGTAGAAATGAAGACGAACGATTCTTACTTGCCTTGAAAGTAGTGGTCCGGCATGCTGCCGATTTATTTGACTTTGAGTGCAAGCAAAAAGATGCTCAGCACTCTGTGACATCTCGTGACGATGGAAATCGGAGCTGCATGAATGGACAGCATTACAAAGCTGTGCAAGAATACACCGAAAGCGCTGTATACGCCGTTGATTCGTCCGAAGAACTAGCGCTGGCATATGCGAATAGATCTGCAGCATTGTTTAATTTGAAAAAATTTGAAGAATGCATCAAAGATATCGACAGAGCTCTGGGCCTGAAATACCCAGACAGATTGAAGACGAAGGTATACAAGCGAAAGGGATTGTGTCTGACGAAGTTGGGTAGGTCTGGTGCCGATTTTGCGTTTCAAGAGGCAATAAGTTGGGTCGACCAAACAACTCTGACCAACGTGGAGAAGGAAAAAAGCAGAGGCGAGCTGAACAAATTGATTTCAACTCCGAAAACAGTTTCGAAGCCACAAAAACATGCAATGAAGTTCCAATCGCCTGAGATTTCCACCACGAATTTTGAAATTCCCTGTGCCTCGGATGGAGTCGCAATTAAGTATTCGGAAAAGTTCGGGAGGCACCTCGTTGCTACTCGTGAAATCAAACCCGGAGAGCTTCTGATTTCAGAAAAACCGTATTGCCTGCGGCTTATTCCCAAAAATCTTTACAAATACTGCTCATATTGCTTGCAAGTATCTTGGGACTTGATGCCATGCGAATTTTGCGTTCATGCCGCCTACTGCTCAGAAACTTGTAAAGAAAAAGCCTGGGATGACTATCACGAGGTGGAATGTCCGATTGTGGGACTCTTGCTTGCATTCAAATTCAATAACGTCGTTGGAATCAGTGTAAGGACTGTTACAATGGCCACAAAGAAGGGGATGAATCTGAATGCAGTAAAAGAAGCGCTGGCACACATTAATCTTCACGCGGGTATAACTCATCCAGGAACAATTGATTCGTTAATTTATTCACATTTCATGGAATTTTTTCCCCAAACTTGGAACGATAATCATTCGAAGTAGACCTAATTTACTATTGAAACGAGATACAATTCGCAGATGAACTAGAATTGATTGATCTTTTTCCAGATCCACGAACCAAGGGATTTTCTGACGATGGAAAATTCCATAGCGACCAATACCGTAGTGTCTGCAGCCTGGCAAATAATGTGGATAAGTGCTCTGTGCAAGACCTCACAGTTAGAGCATTCTGGGTGGCCATAGTAGTCTGCATCCTCGCACGAGAAACCAACATCTTCAAGAAAAAACTTGCACTGGATACATTGGCGAAAAATCCAGACGTTACATTCATTGGGGGAATGATATTGAAGCTTGTTCACACTGTTTTTATAAACACGCACAGTGTATGTATACTTAGCAATTCAAAATTCTTTCTCTATTCATATTTCAGATAGGTTTATTATATCTGTGACAAACTTGTTGGATTTTTTTCAGCGTAATATTATGTACTTTTTTACAAAGCACTTTCCAATTTATATCACAATTTCTGTAGAATAATCATCTCGTTCTTTACAGTTTGGAGCATCTCGCTGCCTGAGTACTAACGAACATGGACATGCGTTCATGGCAGTTTCTAGTCTTCTAAATCATTCGTGTGATGCAAACACACTGCATCAATGGTACAGCGACCGCATGGCTTTCTATGCTGCCTATCCGATCAAGCAAGGCGAACAGGTATTCTGAAATACACCTTCCGATGTTCCCTACCAGTGTTGGGCACCACTGAATATTTAGTGTGACTAATTACTTCACAAATTACAAATTACAGCTGTGATTTGTAATCACAATGGTTTCAATTACTAATTACATTTGTAATCTGTAATTAGTTCGGTTCTAATTACTCATTACATTTGTAATTTGTAATTACTGATACATTTGTAATTAGAATGTAACTAATTACAAAAATGCCCGACTCTGTTCTCTACTCCTTTCCCGCAGTTCGAGCCAGGATGCTCAGAGAACATATTTTGTTTGCATAGAATATAAATGTAATCTCAAATTCATTCGACCTACAGATATTTGACAATTACGGACCACGCAGTGCTAAGATGGCAAAGAGTGAGAGACATGGACACTTCACGCGTTGGCACTTCAAGTGTGATTGTCGCCCTTGCACTGATGATTGGCCTCTGTTGTTTTATCTGCCCAGTTATCAAGTGAGTTTCAGAACCTCATTTCTGCGATAATGAAAGAGATTTTTGTTTTGCGCTTCGGATCTCATTCTGAATTTAATTCCCGTTTCAGAGACAACCACTACCTCGAGATATTAAGAAGAAATTGGATATGGCAATGAAGAAACTCAGCATAAATAACGCGGCAATGCAGAGCGGCATCTTGGAGAACAGGCCGAGTGCATTGAAAAAAATTCTGACAACAATTGAGCTTCTGTTCGAACTTGCTCAGAGACCTTGCGCTGAATTAGCTCTGGTAATTTCCATGCTGAAAGATTATTATGGGGTAGCCGATGCTATCTTTAACTATGAACCAGACAGTCTGTCTGACATGGAGAGACTCTTTCAGCAAATGCTCACTCGGCAATAATATTCTATGAATCATTCTTTACTTACATTCAACGTTCGACTTCTGATACTTCCATGAATCAAGTATTCCTGTGCATATCTTCCGGCAGTACAATTTCGTTCCTATAATCGCGTGTTTTCACTGTCTAATTTTTCTATGTCTTCTGTTTTTGTTTCTATTTCAACAATCGCACGTAAGCTTTCATCTTACATTGGTAAATTTGGTAAATTGGTACTGTTCGGGCTGTTCCCAGGCTCTTCCCTTTGGGGTTCTCAGTCTATCTCGGAGTATAGTAGCAGTAAATTTTCATTGCTTTCCAATTAACCGTATCGTATCATGTATTAATACGTCATAAATTCATTGATTATAGAACCAGTTTCAATTATTTTTCTGACCCCGAATTTGACTACCGAATGACTCAAAAATCGAAATTTTTGGCGAAATCGACTCGTCGGCCTGTGTTTTCAGCCTCGAATGGACCCATATTTCGCTACCGAATAACTCAAAAATGACAGTATCCATTGAAATGGACTCCTAGAGTTAGGCCTCCTGAAAAAATAGAATAAAAGTCCACGTACTCTTTTCCAAACAATTATTTACTGTACTTTTACCAACATTTTGTATGCTGATGTATTGTACACTGATAAACATGTATTGTCAATTGTTGGTGTTATCGATAATATTCTAACTGTGTATAGTTAATATAAATAATATAAATAATATTCTAACTAACTGTGGGACACGAAACCCTGAAGTATTGTACGTTACATATACCTGTTTCTCGTTTTCAAATATTGGACTCATAAAGTTTATCGATTATAAAACCGGGATCTCTTTACCTTTCGCTCAGCATGAGTTATATTCACAAGTCACGATTACCGGAGGACCATATACAGCACTAGATATCTATCTTTAGACCCACGGTTTAGACCTTAGAAAATTCTAAGAATCTCCCATCAATGAAGAGCATTGACCTTGCTATATCGCCTCGTATGCAGTCAGGGGGGGAGGGGCGGGAATCCCCGGCGTACGTGATCGCGGATGTAAAACGAATCGAAATTCTTGATCGACAGAAGTATCAAGTACCGACCAATCACAGCTAAAACCTCAGCCGATTCGATAGTATGGGGTTTACATGATTGGTTAAGCTGTTGTCACAATTCCGCATCTGCGGCCATTGCATGCCAGGCTTAAAGGTAGTAGGCGGCGTGTTGCAGGGGTCGTTGATCATTTTCCACAGTCGCAACTACTCGGTGGTCACAACTTTATCAGTTCAACCTGGAACTTGGAAGTTAGAAGTTTGATGTTTCAACATGGACGCAGCATTCGCAAGAGTAAGACAGTTTTTCATTGTACTTTTCCGAAACTGTGAATTTAGATAGTGACACCAACAAAATAGCAAGCTTCACCCATCACCATTATCTTTCAGTTATTGCACAGCTGCTATTATTATTTACTACTAGTATCAATGATTAATCCAACAGTCAAATTTTGTTTTCGAACTTGGAAGCTTGAATTTACCTTTATACGTCAAAATTTGATACACAATTGACTTACGATTATTTCTATACATTAAAGCTTCTGAATCTTGGGTCTCGGCCTTGTCCAAGCCCTAGGAAAGCACGGCTTCGTAAACTGTTGGACGATTACGACGTTATTGGGAAATTTCGGCTGCTCAAAAATGACGGAAAACGTCTCATATATTCCATGGAACTAGTCCTTCAGAACGATATGTTTGAGTTCAATTCAGATCGTGAAGCAAAAAATACTCAACACTCGATCAAGTTACGCGAAGAAGGAAATAAATCTTTCAAAAGGGGTCGAAATAAAGAAGCTGTGCAAGAATACACCGAAAGCATCGTGTACGCCACAGATTCGTCGGAAGAACTCGCGCTGGCATATGCGAATCGATCTGCTGCACTGTTCAAATTGGGAAAGTTTGAAGAATGCATCAAAGATATCGACAGAGCTCTGAGCCTCAAATACCCAGACAGATTGAAGACAAAAGTATACGAGCGAAAGGGATTGTGTCTAAAGGCACTGGGTAACGCTGATTTTGAGTCTTTATTTCGGGAGGCTTTGATGTGGCTTGACAAATCGGGTATGAGTGAGGAACAATTGAACAAGATCAGAACAAAACTGCAGGATGAATGCATTTCACTCCCGATTACCAAGGTTCTGGTGAATTCGGTTCAATATCCAGTCCCAAAGATCACCACACCGAACCCGGATATCCTCTTTGCCTCTGATGCAGTAACAATCGAATATTCAGAGGAATTCGGTCGGCATCTTGTTGCTACTCGTAAAATTGAACCCGGAGAGCTCTTGATTCTGGAGAAGCCGTATTACTCGAGATTGAAATATGAGCATGTTTATACACACTGCTCCCACTGCTTGCAAGAATCCTGCTCTTTGATTCCGTGCAAATGTTGCGTCAAGGTGGCATACTGCTCAGACACCTGCAAAGATGAAGCCTGGATTAAATATCATGAGGTGGAATGCATTGTCATGAGACTGTTAGAAGACTTCAATCTGGAATATATAACCTGGATCAGTATGAATATGGCTATAATGGCAACACAGAAGGGCACTAAATTGGATTCCTTGAGAGAAGAAGTCACAAACGCTGACTGTAACACAGGTATATATTTCATAACATATAATAATAATATGATTGTACGGTTACTACTGATTTTTAATATACTTAAGGTGAAATGAAAGTCACGTGACCTCGATATGATTTACACTTGGAATTTT
>JAFFZH010013375.1:12112-35443 GCA_018420115.1 Euura saliciscinereae
CTTTTAGAAGCCTAAACGTGGGGAGATATGTCTCCTTCTACTCCATGATTATAAACATAGCATAGTGGTAACATTGAAGGTGTCTTTTATCGGTGATATTCGATACTTTCACGATGTTATTTTGGATTTGAAAAAAGTTTATGTCTTGTATACACATATGTGTTAATGATATGAGACCAAATGAAAGAGTATTTTGATAGCAAATTCAAATCTACCGCCTTTTTTGTGGATCTACCGCTTTTTTCAAGCGGTCACTACCGCTTTCTATGGAGGGGACCTGGCAGCCCTGCAAGTAGTGAATTAGCTTCTCCGCCAGAGGGGAGCTAGGGAATCCCTCACTTATTATTACCGATTGTTGACTTGGATAAACGTGCTGGACGCCGACAGCCAGGGTTGCCAGGTTTGGCTACTTTGGCTGCTGTTTTGGCGCCCAATTTTTTCTTTTGGCGACATGGCGATTTTTGGCTAATTTACACTTTCAGTATTTTTTAAATAATTTGTATGCATCACAAGGTACTCGAGACTAGTTCGTCTATTTAAACATTCCGATTCTAAAGTTGGACCACGCGAATGTACACTCTTTTCAGGCTACATACGAATTTTAACGGCGACTATTGGCGCCTTTGAGAACCCTCCTGATTGGCTACTTTGACTACTTGCGCGAGACCTTTCGGCGACTTGAGGTATCGAGAACCTGGCAACCCTGCCGACAGCCACGTTTTAACCTAAAAGTTGTCCCTGGCGTCGTACAGCGTGGTAGTCCGCTTGGTCCTATGGTTCAAAATGTACCGCGCAACCCCGAACGTAAGAGTCTTTTCCAATTATCCAATTAATTACCACTGGATTCAGTCGAAACGACGTAGCAAGCGCACTGTAATTGCATTCCTGCTTCATCGTAGAATTGGTCTTTCATCCCCTGAATCAATGTTTAAGCTATCCAACTAACCACTCTGCAGGGTGTCCATTTTGGTTCCATTTCGAACCCTAACTGATATTCTCCAAGCCCTAAATCTTGGATTTGATCCATGAAAATCTCTCACTTGCAAAGTTTTCATATTCTAGGCGTTCGAACCTGGGTCCCCTGGGTGGAATCATAGGCGAAATTTGCTCAACGCATTGTCACAAAGGCCTGACCTCAATGATGACTTTTTGCACATAACATTTGACGAAGAACGTTTTGCATATGCTTTATCTGAATTGCTACGGCATGATACTACCCGCTGGTTTGATTCCAAGTGTGAACAGAAAATTACCAAAAAGTCAATAAAATCGCGTGAGGACGGAAATAAATACTTCAGAGATGGTCAATATTCGAAAGCTGTGCTCGAATATACCGAGAGCGTTGTGTACGCGATAGATTCGTCCGAAGAACTGTCTCTGGCATATGCGAACAGGTCAGCTGCCCTGTTCGAACTGGAAAAATATGAAGACTGCGTCAAAGACATTGACAGAGCCCTGAATTTGCAATACCCAGACAGGTTGAGGGCAAAGCTATACAAAAGAAAAGGGTCGTGTTTGACGAGACTAGGCAGCCCTGAAGCTCAATCTTTCTTCCAAGAGGCTCTAGTTTGGCTTGATAAAATGACTCTTAGCAAAAACGAGATGAGAAAGACAAAAGGCGAGCTGCAAAGCTTGATTTCAGCCCCAGTGACGGGTGCCAAACCATCGGTAAAATTGGTACAATATCCAGTGCCGGAGATAGATGCGCCGAACCCGATAAATCCCTGTGCTTCTGATGCCGTCACAATAGAGTATTCAGAGAAATTTGGCCGTCACCTTGTTGCTACTCGTAAAATTGACCCTGGGGAGCTTTTAGTTCTGGAAAAACCATATTGCTCGAGGCTGAAGTACAAGTACATTTATACACACTGCTCTGAATGTTTACAAAAATCGTGGTCCTTGATCCCATGCAAATGTTGCGTTAACGTTACATACTGTAGCGAAACGTGCAGAGATCAAGCATGGGACGAATATCACGAGATTGAATGCCCTGCCATGGGCCTGATTCTAGACTATAAAACCGGTGGTCTTCTTTGCATCAGTATGAAAATGGCTATTATGGCAACAAAAAAGGGATCGGAATTGGATTCCTTGAGAGAAGAGTTGGGAGATGTCGATCTCAATACAGGTACGTGTATAGTTCACGAAATTATACCCATTCGAGTAGTTGAGATCAACTTTTTCATGTGAACTTTTGTTTATTACTCTTTGAACGAATCTGAATTGTCATTCAACAAATGAGTGCATCTGTGTGTCTGAGTGACTCAATTTGATAATCTGTATCTTCAGATCCATGCACTAAAGGATTTACAGACGATGGGGAATTTCCTAGCAATGACCATCGCAGTGTCTACAGCTTGAGCCGCGCTCCTGATGACAAATGCAATTCACAAGCAGTATTCGGAAGATCACTTTGTGTGGCGATGGTGGTCTGCATCTTGGCAAGAGAGACTACCATGTTTGGAAAAAAACTGACCTTGGATCATACTTTGCTGACGAATCCAGACGTTACATTTATCGGAGAGCTGATCTTGAAGCTACAGGATATTGCTGGCTCCAACAGGCACAGTGTATGTATCGAATAGATTTAGAAATGAACACATTCTTCAAACTGACGATAAGATAGTGCTTATGAAAATAAATTTATATTTCTGCCTTGTACATTGCGCTGATGGTGTTTCGTATTCCTCAAGACTTGAGTGATTCTTCGTATTTTCAGTATGGAACCTTGTCAAAGGATTCAGATGACGAATTTGCATCTGGAATCGCTCCTTTTTGTAGTCTAATCAATCACTCCTGCGATGCAAACATTGTAAGAAATTGGAATGGCACTCACCAGACTATACATGCTATCTATCCAATTGAGGAAGGTGAACAGGTAATTACGGAATGGATATTGGCCTATTTTTTTAATAAAATTATGGCAAGATTTAGTTTAGAGCTTTATCATATGGGTGTTGCTACCTAGTTTGATGTTACTTTAGATGATGCAGAGTTCTGTCGACTAATTCTGTTCCTTTTTTTTCAGATATTTGACGATTACGGAGCAGATTTTTGCACAATGACGAAATGGGAAAGACGTCTAAAATTGCAAAATTGGGAATTCACGTGCGCCTGTGCACCTTGCAAGAAAAATTGGCCCATGATCGAAGATATCCCAAGTTACAAGGTAAAAATGTTAATGCTACTAATTATCAGGTTTATAATTTCTTTGTTAATAAAAAGAGCCTTACTTTTCCAATTGGATAATTTTCGATCGATATTGTTGTCTGATTAAATTATTATTTACATTTTAGGAGCAATACTTGTCACGAAAAGATCGAAACAAACTGGACGCGATTTCGCTGGAGCTTGAAGAAAGAATTACTTCGCTGAGAATAATAAAAAACGTGGAAAGCTTGACAAACTTGATGAACTTACTGCTGCAAACCATCAACACATTTTGCATGCTTGTGCAGAGACCGTGTAAAGAATTATCTCTGATGATTTCCATTGTACGGGGGTATTACTGGGCAGATCGAGAATTATTTGATTTCCTATCAAACTGTGAATCTGAGATACCATTCAAGGTTTTCGAATTCTATGAACCACTCAAGAAGGTAAATTTCAATAAAATGTTGCACTCTGACCATAGATGTAAAGTTATACCTATGTTAAGTCAGTTGTTTCCTATAACTCGCAAGTATTTTGAAACTTTATTCTGACCCTCTACTAATTTTGAGCTTGCATGTTTCAGATGGTGGAGCATTGTAATACCAATAAAACGGGATTAGTTAGCGGACTTGTAACCGGTGATCTTCTAGCCAAGTTTCAGCAGTGCAAAAATAACTATGACCGTTACGGACTAGCATTAGAAGCAGTAGTACAGAATTCTGCCATTTTGTTTGACTCGGAGTGCAAACAGAAAGATTCTGAGCATTCGATAAAATCGCGCAATGATGGAAATCAAAGCTGTGCGACAAGGCAGTATTACGTAGCTGTGCAAAATTACACTGAGAGCATTGTGTATGCCGTTGAGTCGTCTCAAGAACTAGCTCTAGCATATGCAAGTAGATCTGGAGCATTGTACAAGCTGGAAAAATTCGAAGAATGTATCAGAGACATCGAGAGAGCTCTGAGTTTGCAATACCCAGACAGATTGAAAACAAAACTTTACGAGCGAAAGGGAATTTGTTTCGCTAGATTAGGTCGTTCCGGCGCTGATGCTTTGTTCGAAGAAGCATTACTTTGGGTGGACAAAACAAATATGAGCGCCAGTAATATGGATAAAAGCAGAAGTAATCTGAGAAAATTAATTTCAACCCTGCGCACGGCTCCCAAGCTGCCCAAGAATGCGACTGAATTTTCGTTGCCCGAGATTTCTAATCCAAATCCTGAAGTTCCCAGTGCTTCTGATGGAGTGGCAATCGATTACTCGGACAAATACGGCCGACATCTCGTTGCTACTCGCGAAATAAAACCTGGAGAGCTTCTGATTGTAGGAAAACCATGTTGCTTGATGTTAAGTACAGACTATCTCCTAACACACTGCTCGTATTGCTTGCGAGTATCCTGGGATTTGATCCCATGTAAGCGTTGCGTTCATGTGGCTTATTGTTCAAACGCCTGTAAGGATAAAGCCTGGGATGAATATCACGAGATCGAATGCCCTGTTGTGGGATTTGCCCTAGATTACAATTTAAACAATTCCACTTTGATGAGTATGAGAACAGTCATAATGGCGACAAGGAAGGGAACGAACTTGGATAAATTAAAAAAAGAACTGGCACGCATGGACCGTAACTCAGGTACAACTTAAAAAACTCGATTCTGATGCTTTCGCTGGCAGTGATATTGTACCATGAGTAAAGATGGCTTCAAATTCTGTCAACCAACTAGACAATTTATTGAAATTTAATTTGTGTATTCCCAGATCCACGAACCAAGGGATTTTCTAATGATGGCAAATTCCACAACGATCAATATTGCAGTGTTTACAGCCTGGGAAATAATATGGATAAATACTCTGCACCGGAACTACTCGTCGAATCATTATTCCAGGCCGTATTGGTGTGCATGCTAGCAAGAGAAACGAAGATGTTCAAGAAAAAACTGAGACTGGATACATTAGCGAGCAATCGGGACGTTATATTCGTTGGGCAGTTGATGTGGAATCACACCCCTCGTGTTTCTGTTAACACACACAAAGTATGTGTTATATGAATCGAAAATCCAATTATCAGTTCATTACTATTTTCGCTCGTATAAACGTGACCTACCTAATTATATAAAGAACAAGATTTCCGACAGTAACTCGTTCAGATATTATTAGATGCTAATATCTGCTGTAAACTAGAGCAATGTTTTTTTGTTCATCGCAATGCCCACTTCTCCAACTCATGTACTATCTTATGTAGTTCGGAGCAACTAGTACAGACAGCACCAAGGAACATGGAGACGCATTCATAGCTGTTTTAGGCCTTCTGAATCATTCATGTGATCCAAATACTATCAGACAATGCTACGCAGACGGCATGGCTGTGTATGCTGCATATCCCATAAGACAAGGCGAACAGGTAATCGAATATTTGCTTTGTCTATTCCTAGACACTTTACTGCAATAAATTACAACAAAAACAACCAAATATTATATTTTGTTTGTACAGTATAGTAAATACCGTATTGGTCCGAATATAGGTCGAGGTTTTTGGTAACCGATTTCACCCTCCGAAACCGCACTCGACTCATATGCGAACTTGATTTACATTGATATATAAAAAAAAAAAGTCCTGAATCAGAAGCCAAAAATTGGGGGTCGACTTATATGCGAGACCGACTTATATTCGGACCAATACGGTACAAATAAGAATCTGAACGTATCTGATTTGAATTGCAGATATTCGTCGATTACGGAACATGTAGTATGACAGCGAAAAAAAGCGAGAGGCAGAAATTTTTGAATCGTTTCCACTTCACGTGTGAATGTCTTCCGTGCATGGAGGATTGGCCTCTGTTTGAAGATTTACCTAGTTATCAGGTGACAATATCGAAGTTCCTATCAGTCACGAAATTTTAGTTCATTTTATTGGATGTCTAAAATTTTTTTATGGAACTAACTCTCACAACTGATATATCAATTATCATGTTACATCTCGATTTTTATTTGGAATTTTATTATTATTTCAGATGCAACCGTTGACTCCACGAAATAAGAGTAAGCTGGATGAAGTTTTACGAAAATTTTGTGCACAAAGGAAGGAGTCACCAAACGAATTGAACGAATTGTCGGAAATCATTGAGCTACTGTTTGAGCTTGCTCAACGTCCATGCACAGAATTAGCCCTCATGCTTTCAATGCTGAGAAATTATTTTCAGGCAGCCGAAACTGTATTTGAATATGAACCAGGCCGTCTTTCTGAGATAGATGCAGAACGTTCATCTCAGCACCAAGCTCTTCAGAGACTTATATAAAGTAACAGTAAAAATATTCTTCTATTTTTTTATTTTTTTATATGAAACGTGTACGGAATAACATAGCAAGTAGTTTTAAATAAGTATTGTTTTTTTTCTTACGTATTTCATATTGTTATAATACAGCTTTGGCGTTCATTTTACACAAATGAAAATGCGCGGCAACTGTTGTGCCTTGAACAATTTCAAACAAAGTTGAAGTTAATAAATATGATGAAATCTGCAGCATTCTCTGCCTCTCTATACTTCCTAATTATTATATTTTATTGAAATGAAGAGTGAATTCGATTAACCAAATAGGGTAGACGCACCGGTTGTGGCCACTTTGATCATTTTCGGGCATTCGTTTACCGATAGTATTCAGGTTATCATTAATATAAACCTGAACAAGTGATCAATATGACCGTAAAGGTACAGAGAATCGAATTATGATCTTTTGAACCGTCTTCGATTACAATTATTCGAAAAAATAGCCAATTATATTGCATATGCTATTTTCACCATTTGTGGCCACAAATGTACTACATACATATTTGTGTCCAGTCAAAGACCCAGTTGTGGCCATAGCTAGGCATAGTCGCGACATGCCGTGGAATCGGGACCGAGATCTGGACGCGGAGAGGCAACTCAGTAGCAATGGTTATACCTATGTATGCGAAGCAGGTGAATCACTTCTTTATCGCTTACCAATACGCGTGAGGCACGGAAATCCCCGACGTGTTTGACAATGGCCGTGAAGCCTCGTTCACAATCGAGGAATCGTTCAGCCGGACAGCTTGACTCTCCCACCAATCACGGCTGTAATCTTGGACAATCTCTCAGCGTAGAATGAACGTGATTGGTCCCGCGTTTGTCGATTCGTCGACACTATATTCGCGGTCAGTGAATATCAAGCGCAACCGTAATGATGACCGTGTAGTGTTTTTATTACGCCACTCGCGGTCTGACCACTGAACTATAATATAACTGGAACGCTGGCGGCATAGCTCGGTATACGGCCTGGCTTTCCGGCGAGAGAGAGGGTTCTCGGTGGCCGTGTTGTCTCTCTCGCACGGCGTACAGTCTGTCAAAAAGTTAAATCGTTGTTCATACAGCCCTTTTACCTTCTGCTTGTATTATGATGTACATAACCTATACGCAGACTTACATTAGCTCAATTATTCAAACTTTATATACTCATTACTAAATGTTGAGAAAATTTTACTTGGAAAATATTTATCCGGTAGTAGTGTAACTTGTTTTTCGTGTATCCTCATAACCTGCGACTAATCATAACTGAAATTAATCGCGAATTACGTATACGTGGATTACATTTTAGCTGAGACTGTCCGACGCATGCGCAGTAGCTGATAGAAAGAGACAACAGCGACCCCGAGAGCTATCTCTCTCGCCGGAACCCCCACCACCGCCGCCAGCGTTCCAGTTATATTATAGTTCAGTGGGTCTGACGCTGGCTACCGTATGTTGTGGCTGATACTGCAAGATGTTCCCGTTTAATATGGTATGAAATTTTTATAATAAATGTGAAATGTTTAAGGGATGTGGATGTATAATATAAGGTAATTACTATAAATTCTTGTTTAATGGCACATAGTAGATAATCTCATTCCTTGATTCATTTGTGAGTGATTCAACCATTGGTCTCCTAATTATTCAGTGTTACAATTTTTAACGCAACTTTGTGTCACCAATATATGGGGTATTCCATGCGAAGCGGGCCGGTTTTCGGCCGAAGGTCGGCGAATTTGACGCTCGTCTAGAATCTCGTTCCTTACTACCTTGAAACAAGTTTTCCAAAGTTTGAGACCCTGATTGATATTTGATGTCCCGTGAGTCACGATTGAAGGAACATTCCTGGGGTCGGTTTGATTCACTTGAAAATTTTACTGAACATAGTTCGAGGTGCTGCAAAAGTATGGTAAAATTTTCAGCAACTCGTTTTTTTTTCTATTCTTCGGCAATAAATTATTGAACAAAATTTATCACGAACAATAAAATTTTTCGTTACTGGGACTTTCTTGAAATGAAGTCCGTACACCAAATACTAATACAAAACAATTCAAAAACAGTCCTGATGACATGAAATAATTTTATTGTTTCCAAAAATATTTTCATTAATTTATTGCCGGCGAATAAAAAAAAACGAGTTGCTGAAAATTTTACCATACTTTCGGGACATCTCGAACTATGTTCAGTAAAATTTTCAAGTGAATCAAACCGACCCCAGGAAAGTTCCTTCAATCGTGACTCACGGGAAATCAAGAATCAATCAGGGTCTAAAACTCCGGAAAACTCGTCGCAAGGTAGTGAGGAACGAGATTCTGGACGGGCGTCAAATTCGCCGACCCTCGGCCGAAACCTGTCCCGCTTCGCATGGAATACCCCATATATTCTTTATCATCGATTTAATTCAATTCAATTCGATAATCGACAGAAGTTTCTTTGCAAAATTAACGAAAGTTTACTTCCATGTTTTATCCAATGCAGGATCCCCAGTTTGAGTTTGTGACTCGAAAACTGTTCACGTTTCATAGCAGCTACGCACCTTCTTTCGATATTATTGCCAATTTGAAGTACGTCAGGACTGACAGGGAACGTTTCACAGTCGCTTTGAAATATGTGCTTCAGTACCGAACTGACCTTTGGTTCAACTCAAGTTGCGAGCAGAAAAATTCTAAGCGCTCTATCAGGTTACGCGAAGACGGAAATAAATCTTTCAAAGATGGTCGAAATATGAAAGCTGTGCTACAATATACTGAAAGCGTCGTGTACGCCACAGATTCGTCCGAAGAACTGGCTTGGACGTATGCGAATAGATCCGCAGCCTTGTATAAACTGGAAAAATATGATGACTGCATCAAAGACATCGACAGAGCTCTGAGTCTCAAAATTCCGGACAGATCGAAGACTGGGTTATACAAGCGTAAGGCATTGTGTCTCAAGGCACTGGGTATCCCTGACTTCGAGTCTTCACTTCGGGAGGCTTTGGTATGGCTTGAAAAATTAGGTATGAGTGAGGAACAAATGAACAAGACCAGAACGAAGCTGGAGGAAGAATGTACTTCACTGCCGCTTGCCAAGCCTCCAGCAAATTTGGTGCAATACCCAGTTCCACAGATACTCAAACCAAGCCCGGAAGCTCCCTGTGCCTCCGATGCAGTCGCCATAGAGTATTCTGAGAAATTTGGTCGGCATCTTGTCGCTACTCGCAAAATAAAAGCTGGAGAGCTTTTGATTCTGGAAAAACCATATTGCTCGAAGCTGGAGGAAGAAAATATTTATACTCACTGTGCTCATTGCTTGCAAGAATCCTGGTCTTTGATCCCATGTAAATGTTGCATTTACGTCGCATACTGTTCCGAAGCTTGTAAGGATGAAGCTTGGACCCAATATCACGAGGTGGAATGCCCTGTTGTGGGATACTTGATCAATTATAAATTTCAAAGTCCGCTGTGGATCGGCATGAAAACAGCAATAATGGCAACACAGAAGGGAACAAAGCTGGATTCCTTGAAAGAAGAGCTGAAAGACGTCGATCGTAACCCAGGTATGATTATAGTCTGATGGCTAGGACTCTTTTATGTAATTCACGTGCTACCTGTATTCTAATACACTTCCGATACGTTCAATCTATTAAAATTCTACAAATTTCATTTTCAGATCCACGCACAATGGGATTCAGCGATGATGGAAAATTTATCAGCAGCCAATACCGAAGTGTTTACAGTTTGAGCAATAATGCTGCCAAATGCTCTGTGGGATACGTTATCGAAAGATCGCTTTGGGTTGCCCTAACAGTGTGCATTATGGCCAGAGAAACCAACATGTTTGGCAAAAAGATGATCTTGGACGACACTCTACTAACAAATCCGGACATTATTTTTGTAGGGGGGCTCATTCTGAAGCACTTGTTTATCTGTTACTCCAACATATTCAGCGTATGTATCGCATCAGGTTGATCTTCCATCTGCCACTGATAATTTTGCCATTTTTATTCTCATTATGAACTTATGTCTCATTTTTATTCCTCAGTATGGATCGGTGAATGGGGATCTGAGCACTCGATATGCAGATGGCGTCGTGCCCTTCTGTAGTTTTCTCAACCATTCCTGCGATACAAACACCTTGCGACAATGGTGCGGCGATCGCCAGGCTGTGTACGCACTCCTTCCACTTGAGGAAGGTGAACAGGTAATCGAGCGATGTTCAGAGTACATAAGACTAAAAAGATTGCTCAGAGAATTATTTGAAAACTTGAAGAAAACATAGATCAGTTTCTGAAAACAGCTACAACGTGTTATCCAAAACACCTGAAACAAAGTACACACCATTCACTTTAATAATATCTATTGCAGATATTTGATAACTACGGAGCTCGTTGTTGCGATATGACCGGTTACGAAAGACGTCTAACATTGAAAAATTGGAAATTCGAATGTGAATGTCCCCCCTGCAAGGGAGACTGGCCGAACATTTGGGACATGTCCAGCTATAAGGTATACTATAATGAATAGATATTTTCTCCTGAAATTCCAACTCATTTGACTAAGATCCTGAAACAAACATTCATTCTCACCTCAATGTGTGTACTATTATAAGGATGTATTTTCTAAGCTTACACACAGTATAACATACATCCTTGTGGTGGTAGTGACCCAAATCTTTCCACAAGTCCCACAATATGGCATGTAAAAAAATATTGCAATTTTAGGCAGCTTCAGTTATGTAAAGAAAGACAAATCAATATGAGCCTGTAATTGATGGGACGTTGTCTACTTTTCTTGTACATATTGCGATTCATTACGAACGTTTTTCATATTCCAGCATCAATCCATACCGAAAAAGAATAAAACGAAACTTGATAGAATGATGCAGCAGCTTCGGTCAACATGTATTGATTTCCTACAGAAAAGTAGCGTAGAAAAGTTGACGTACATGATGAATCAACTATTGGAAGCCATCGAAACACTCTCCAAAGTTGCGCTGAAGCCATGCAAAGAATTGTACACTATAGTGAGAATAGTGCAAATGTTTCACTGGTCAGGTGATGCCATATTCAACTACGTTCCGGGTCGGTCGGTCTCTGACTTCCTTAGTGCTCCGGCTGAATTTCACAGAAGACTCGGAAATCTTTGCTCCATGATTTCTGGCTAAAGCCCAATTTATAACCAGGGTCTCCCGTTCTTACTAAATACACATAGAATTTACTGAATGTGAAAATATCTATATCGTTGAAAAGTGTGAATTTTTCTTTATCCTCAATTTATGCTTCAGTCTGAAATTTACTATCGTCGTCTAGAGTCAGAGCAATGATTATTACAGACTATCCTTTTTCGAGTTATTGGAATCTCTTGTGGTTTCCTCTTACAAATATAAATGATACTAATACCATAATTTTATGCAAATATTACTATTCAATTATGGTAGTAAAGTGCAAGACTTCGGACGATATTCTATCCAAACGATGGAATCGAAATTATATTAAATCCTGCTATAATAATATCTCTAATCTATTTCATGTGTTTCCAATTTGTTTTATTATCAGTGACTAATGATTATTAATAAACGATGTTTAACTACACCTCCGGAACTTTTCTTCCATGGTCGATGAATAAAATCTATCTTTCAGAAGTGAAATATGTTCAAATTATATGCTCAAATATTATATTTTGTTTTACTGTAAGAATCTGCATTGATCAATGATTCTTTCATAATTATATCAATTTGATCAAGGTCAAAATCATAAATGCAGGCTACACAGTGCGTCCCCTATTCCCCTAAAAGTACCCTATTTTTTTTGCCCCCTTAAAAGCACCCTAAAATTGAGGGTTGCCCCTGAATGTACACTAAAGCAGACCATTTTCCCCTAAAACCACCCTATATATCTGGCAGATAGTTACGTTATTTCAAGTTTGGTATTTAAATTTCGCGGATCTACCCGTATATCAGAATTTAGATGCATAATAACCCCCCATTTTTGCATGAACTTTCCCCTATTTCCCCTAAAATGAGATTGAGTGACCGCTGTGAAGCCTGTAAATGGTATATTAAAAATTAAATCTACATCAATGTGTCTTTTTACAACACACTGAACTGAATTATAATACACAGTTGAAATGTTGAACCTTCATTCGAACCACGGACTTATGGACGGAGCCATGGTGGAAGTATTACATGGTGTGCTCAGAACTCACAAACTCCGCCCCTTTGGACACGAGAAACCACTCGAGAAACGGAATATCAGCGCTAAGGTACCAACTGCGAAAAAGGAAAATATTTTCACGTTGAAACATTGGTACAACTGAGTTGTTTATCCTTGTCGCTCCACTCAGTACCGTATGCGCTCCATCTCTTTCTGCATTTTTACACGCGATCCGTGATGGTATTCGTAAGCGACTGAATACGCATGCGCTGGTTGGTTCACAAGTTGTTATGAGTACGATATCCTCAAACCTCCTCCTCAATTGAGAGAAAACCAAATAATTAATAACTCATTCACCTTAGAACGTTGGATAATTTAATAATAACCTCATTTACGGACGGACATTAAATAAACTTTCGGGTATTTATAGTTTACTCAGCCAAACTGAAAACATCACGGCGTTAAATTACCATATATTGTAGGGAATTCCGTGGGTTGGCGGCAATGACGCGGATATCGTTCGCCGAGTGAGAGAGGGGGAAGATTTTAGAAAGAGAACGCTGCATTCTGAGCGCACCATGTAATACTTCCACCATGCGCTCAGCGCTGGACTCGCCGCGTTTTGCTGCCGCTGCAGTAGCGTTTTCATTGGCAGTATTTCGCTGCTGCAGTATTTCAACACGCGTCAAAATACTGCCAATGAAACTCCGACCTGTGCAGTATAGAAGAAGAAATTATTTTTGCAACCGGGGTTCCCCGATTTCAGTGAAAACTTGTCTGAGTTACAAACACAATTACGCTTCTATAGTTTCATCCGTGTTTATCGAATGCGATAAACGACACGATGCGACCGTAACCATGGTGCTTTCGGCTACGCCCTGTCACCGTTAGCGATTATTGTGCCCCAACCTCATCTTTCAAACGGTAGTCGGTAACTGTCGTCTCATAATTGTTTTGACGCAAGGAAATCCGAGGTAAGATTATTTCTAACCTAACCTAACCTAACCTAACCTATAAATACGAAGTTCTTTCGTTTGGCGTAAATCTAGGCATTTTTTAAATATTCCTTGAAGTATGAGAATTGATTATTCAATCTTTGATAACGATTGTTTAGTTCCAACCCTGTCTCACCCTGTCATAGATCTGACTGAACACGCTATTTTGTGTATTCTTGATTTTTTTTTCAATCTCCGTCGGGAATAATATCAATTATGGTTTGTATATGAATTGATCGTTGATTCTGAAAATGCCATTGTGCCATTGCGGGGATTAATCAACTGTCCTTTTATGTTTTTTCAGATGGACGAACATATGAATCAATATAAGCTCAATTTCCTTTCTGGGCTTGTGATCGATCTCATTCCCAAGTCTCAGCGTTGTATAAATGACGAGGAACGATTCTTACTTGCCTTGAAAGTAGTGGTCCGGCATGCTGCCGATTTATTCGACTTTGAGTGCAAGCAAAAAGATTCTCAGCACTCTGTGAGATCTCGTGACGATGGAAATCGGAGCTTCATGAATGGACAGCATTACACGGCTGTGCAGCAATACACCGAAAGCGTTGTATACGCCGTCGATTCGTCCGAAGAACTAGCGCTGGCATATGCGAATAGATCTGCTGCCTTGTTTAATTTGGAAAAATTTGAAGAATGCATCAAAGATATCGACAGAGCTCTGGGCCTGAAATACCCAGACAGATTGAAGACGAAGGTATACAAGCGAAAGGGATTGTGTCTGACGAAGTTGGGTAGGTCTGGTGCCGATTTTGCGTTTCAAGAGGCAATAAGTTGGGTCGACCAAACAACTCTGACCAACGTGGAGAAGGAAAAAAGCAGAGCCGAGCTGAACAAATTGATTTCAACTCCGAACACAGTTTCGACGCCACAAAAACATACAGTGAAGTTCCAATCGCCTGAGATTTCCACCACGAATTTTGAAATTCCCTGTGCCTCGGATGGAGTCGCAATTAAGTATTCGGAAAAGTTCGGGAGGCACCTCGTTGCTACTCGTGAAATCAAACCCGGAGAGCTTCTGATTTCAGAAAAACCATATTGCCTGCGGCTCATTCCCAAGAATCTCTTCAAATACTGCTCATTTTGCTTGCAAGTATCCTGGGACTTGATACCATGCGAATTTTGCGTTCATGCCGCCTACTGCTCAGAAACTTGTAAACAGAAAGCCTGGGATGACTATCACGAGGTGGAATGTCCGATTGTGGGACTCTTGCTTGCATTCAAATTCAATAACGTCGTTGGAATCAGTGTAAGGACTGTTACAATGGCCACAAAGAAGGGGATGAATCTGAATGCAGTAAAAGAAGCGCTGGCACACATTAATCTTCACGCGGGTATAACTCATCCAGGAACAATTGATTCGTTAATTTATTCACATTTCATGGAATTTTTTCCCCAAACTTGGAACGATAATCATTCGAAGTAGACCTAATTTACTATTGAAACGAGATACAATTCGCAGATGAACTAGAATTGATTGATCTTTTTTCAGATCCACGAACCAAGGGATTTTCTGACGATGGAAAATTCCATAGCGACCAATACCGTAGTGTCTGCAGCCTGGTAAATAATGTGGATAAGTGCTCCGCGCAAGACCTCACAGTCAGAGCATTCTGGGTGGCGATAGTAGTCTGCATCCTCGCACGAGAAACCAACATCTTCAAGAAAAAACTTGCACTGGATACATTGGCGAAAAATCCAGACGTTACATTTATTGGGGGAATGATATTGAAGCTTGTTCACACTGTTTTTATAAACACGCACAGTGTATGTATACTTAGCAATTCAAAATTCTTTCTTTATTCATATTTCAGATAGGTTTATTATATTTGTGACAAGATTGTTGGATTTTTTCCGGCGTAATATTAAGTACTATTTTACAAAGCATTTCCCAACTTATGTAACAATTTCTGTAAAATAATCGTCTCGTATTTTACAGTTTGGAGCATCAGGCAGTGGTCCGAGGACTAACGAACATGGAGATGCGTTCATGGCTGTTTCTGGTCTTCTAAATCATTCCTGTGACGCAAATACACTGCGTCAATGGTACGGAGACCGCATGGCCTTCTATGCAGCCTATCCGATCAAGCGAGGCGAACAGGTATTATCAAATATTCCGTTCGGTTTTCCCTACACATTTCCCGACATTCGAGCTAGGATGCTCAGAGAAAGTATTTTGGTTGCATAGAATATCAATATATGTAGTCTCAAATTTATTCGACTTACAGATATTTGACAATTATGGACCTCGTAGTGCTATGATGGCAAAGAGTGAGAGACACGGACACCTTACGCGTTGGCACTTCAAGTGTGATTGTCGCCCTTGCCGTGAAGATTGGCCTCTGTTGTTTAATCTGCCGAGTTATAAGGTAAAAATATTGTTTCAGAACCGTCTATAAAATTACTATCCTTCTGCGATGATGAAAAGATTTTTGTTTTGCGCTTCGTATCTCATTCTGAATTTAATTTCTGTTTCAGAGACAACCACTACCTCAAGAGAGTAAAAAGAAATTGGATATGGCAATAAAGAAACTCAGAATAAATAACGCGGCAATGCAGAGAGGCATCTTGGAGAACTGGCCAAGTGCTTTGAAACAAATTTTGATATCCATTGAGCTGCTGTTTGAACTTGCTCAAAGACCTTGCGCTGAATTAATTCTGGTGATTTCCATGCTGAAAGATTTTTACGAGGTAGCCGATGCAATCTTTGACTATGAACCAGTCAGGCTGTCTGATATCGAGAAACACCGCTCGCAGTACTATCTACGTTTTCAGCAAATGCTCTCTCGACAATAATATTCCATGAATCGTTCTTTACTTAGATTCACCGTCCGACTTTTGATACTTCCGTGAATCATGTATTCCTTCTCATGTCTCCCGGCAGAATAATTCCTCATCTCATACTTTTCAATATCTAGTTTGTCCATGTCTTTTGTTTTCATTTTTATTTCAACAATTGTACGTAAGATTTGATCTGACATAAACACCTACGAATAATTTGAATAAAATAATGTTGTGACCGTAAATTTCTAATAAATTCATTCATTAATTATGGGGCCAGTTTCAATATCCCTTTCTTCAACATACACTGAAATAATGTGTATTACCAAATGAATTCTATTCGATCCAAGTAAATGAGTGACTTGTATATTATCGAGTAAATGTGTACTGAGATAAAGCAAATGATCATTGAATCTTGGGTTAAAGCATATTATTTATTTGGAGTCATGCTTATAGACCAGTTGAATGATATGAACTTTGATGTCTTCAGGTCAGCCGATTTATGTGGAAATGAAAAAAAATTCAGTCTATCGTATATTTACAAAACAAAGAATATTCACAATTTACGATCGCCGCTGGAAATTGACGATTTTCTCAATCGCAGTTCCAGGCTTGCCGCTAGGTAAGCGCTAGTGTCGCCGGTGGGGACAAACAAAACATTTTTTGTCGTGTTTATTGTTGATATTGTCAGGAATTGTAGAGTTCGATGCAATTATTTCGATGGTACTCGTTAAAAACTCAGATATACATTAGATTTCGTGCTACTGAAACTCAAAATTCAAATATTCCGTAGATTCGACACTAGCGCTTACCTAGTGGTCACTCTATCGTTCTTTGAGAAAATGCTCAATTACAGCGAATGTGTTTTCTATCTATTTCGAGACATTCGCTATATCCGCTATCGAATTAAGTCATTTACTTTTACGGCTGTGCGAACATTTCTGAGGAGGAAAAAAACTCAAAATGAAGAAATAATCGACGTTTAGTTAGCTCGATGGAACCTGCGCTATTTTCGTTTGAACGAAGGGTCACAAATCTCGGCTAGTGTATCCAAGCATTTTGCCGGCCAATCAGAATTAGCGTTGACTGTTCAACTTTAGCTTGATTGGGCCGCTTGACTAGAGAGGGGAAGCCTTCCGAGAACTTGTTGTGTAGAACGGCTTTTCCTTCGAACAGTGAATCCTTCATTTTGGTATGTACTTGCCATCGCAAAAAGCAATCATCAAGAATTCAAAGGAAAACAGCGACTTCTGATTCCTGCTTCTGCTGTTGTTTCGGGTGATGCCAAGATGTATAGCGTATCCTCGATGTTTGCGATGCTCGACAAGGTAAATTATTGTCTCCAGTCTATGTTTCACGTTATTCGCCAACGTATAATTATTCGCTAATTAAAAAACCAAGTCATTGTGCCACTATCATCCTCCGGGCATGACTTGTATTGTCGAATACGGATGACAAGTCCCATTCTTCGATAATTTATCGCATTACGTAATACATACGTCCAAGGCCGGCAACTTTCACGCGGTTCCTCCACACCTAGATTTTGGACCTTGTGGAAATTCCACACCCTCAGAATCGTGTAAATCAGCACTTTTGTCACAAGTATTTCTTGCCATTTGTCCCCGTGCGAAATGATTCTACGCGCCGCAAGAAAAAATATGCGTAGGAAATTTACCCCCTCTCCAGCTTACACGAACCTCACACCCTCAGCGAGGACAAGTTGCCGGCCTTGTATACGTAAACAGTATCTCTTAACTCTGTGCTATACAATTTTGGTTTTTTGTGTGTTACAAAAATATTCCGAACAGATGGATGAAATTCAACAGACTGATACTTAAATTTGATATTGTAGATGTTTAATTTTGGATCGAGATCTGTCCATGAAAGACAACGATGGCTGGATGAGATTGTGAAGGATGACAAAATCCTAAAAGAGTTTAGCAAGTTTGAAACTGACGAGGAGCGAGTCACACATTCGTTGAAAACGTTGCTCGAGTACGATACCAGCCGTTGGTTCGACTCTAAGAGCGAGCAGAAGATTCCTGCGTACTCGACTGACCTGCGTATCAAGGGTGACAAGTCCTTCACACTTCATAAATGCAAAAATGCCGTGCAAGAATATACCAAAAGCATTTTGTATGCAGCAGACGCATCCGAAGACCTGGCTTTAGCATTTGCTAACAGATCCAGAGCCTTGTTCGAACTAGGTAAATACGAAGACTGTAGCAAAGACATTGACAGAGCGATGAATTATCTAGAACATCTAGACATATGGAAAATACTCCTATATGAGAGAAAAGGATCGTGTTTGAGCAGACTTGGCAGCCCTGGTGCTGAATCTGCGTTCACGGAGGCTTTGATTTGTCTTGACAAAATAAATCTCAGAAAAGATAAGATGGATAGATTCAAAGGCTATCTGGAAAATCGGATATTATCCCCACCTGCGGTTTCCAAACCACCAACTTCGATGGTGCAATATCCAGTGAAGAAGATATTTGCGCCTAACCCAGATATTCCTTGTGCCTCTGACGCAGTCGCGATCGAATATTCCGAGAAATTCGGTCGGCACCTTGTGGCTACGCGTAAAATCGAACCAGGAGAACTGATAATTCTAGAAAAGCCGTATTGCTCAAGGGTTAAGTACGAGCATCTTCACACACATTGCTCTCACTGCTTGCAAGAATCGTGGTCGTTAATCCCATGTAAATATTGCGTCAATGTGGCCTACTGTTCGAAAACCTGTCAAGACAAAGCCTGGGACGAATATCACGAGGTGGAATGTCCTGTTGTGGGATTATTGGACGATTTCCGTATCAAAAGTCAGTTTTGGATCAGTTTGAGAATGGTTCTGATTGCGACGGAACAAGGGAAACAACTGGTTTCTGTAAAAGAAGAGCTGAAAAAAGTTGATTGTAACTCTGGTATTTGTATTTTGAATTTATTTAATAATAATACATTCAATTTAGAATCGAATTATCATTATTCTATGCATTAGAATTGAGTCATTCAAATTTGAAATCAAAACTCTGGGCACTAAGTGTTGGAACTAATCTTCACGTTGTGAATATTCCAGATCCACGCACTAAGGGATTCAGCGAAGATGGGAAGTATGATAGCAGTCGCTGTCGCAGTGCGTACAGTTTGTCCGATACCGCTGATCAATGCTCTACGAGACAAATACTTTTGAGATCACTTTGGGCATCCTTATCAGTTTGTATGATTGCAAGAGAGACGAACATGTTTGGCAAAAAACTGACCATAGATCACACGTTATTGACAAGGCCAGACGTAATTTTCATCGGGCAACTGATCTTGAAATACACTCATATCGTTTGCTCAAACATACACGGCGTACGTATGAGTTGGAATTACAATTTTTTTACCATACAGTTATAATTTCTGATTTGTTCTGATATAACGAGCAATTTAGGAAGCTCCTCTTCGATAAAATTGAGTGAAATTCTGGAACCATTATTGTTCAATGGCAATTCTTAGCAATTTCAAAGTCAACATAATTTATTCTTCCATCACTGGCTCCTCTGTTTTGGTATTGTGATGAGAATTTTTCAGATCTGTGCAACATTAAGCTTGATATTCTCATGTTTTGTAATTAGTATGGAGCAGCATCTCGGGATTTGTGGGATCAATTTGCGAGTGGACTGCTGCCTTTGAGTAGTCTTCTCAATCATTCTTGCGATCCGAATACCGTCAGACATTGGCACATCGACCGCATGGCTTTCCATACCATCTATCCCATTGAACAGGGTGAACAGGTATAAATACTGTGTAGTTCTAGTATTTTACAATAAAATTCACTATTTCGCCTGATCTTTCCTGTATAAGAGCTACTGTACCGTATCCAGTATTTTAGTCATGGGATATGACAAGACCTTGTGCAATTGAAACAAACTATGCATAAAAAAACGTTTACTTCAATTTTTCCTCTCTATTTCAGATCTTTGACAACTACGGAACGTGTTGTTGGACGATGAGCAAGAGTGAGAGACAAGAAGCATTGGAAACTTGGGAATTCACCTGCGAATGTCTCGCTTGCAGAAAAGATTGGCCCCACGTTTGGCTCATGCCCAGTTACAAGGTAGTAAACAAATGTTTGCTCATTTTCTGGCAACTTATGCGGGTTTAGATATACCCCAGCATATGTGCCTATGACCATGGAGTATTATCCTCTTCAGGAGTGTAGAAATGGAAAAAGCGTATAAAAAAAATAGTTTTTCAATCAATGGGATGTTCTTTACTTTTGTATGGTATGCTGAAACTTTAATGGTTGTATTTCAGAGACAATCCTCATCTCGCAAGAATAGACATCAATTGGAAGGAATTATGCTGAAGCTAATGGTGACATACCGTACTTTACTGCTGAAGAGCAACGTGGAAAATTTGACAAATATGTTGAATGAACTGCTGAGAGCTATCGAATCACTGCTAAAACTAGCCAAGAAACCATGTAGAGAATTGTACATGTTGGTTGATGCAGTGCAAGAGTTTTACCGTGCAGGTAATACTATATATGATTACGATCCAGCCAATCCTAAATCCGAGGTACCGCCTGGGCTCTTAGAATTCCACAAACGGCTTCAGGACGTTCTTTTATAAGCTGAAACTCTTTTCGTTCATGTATTTCTTCCGTGGTTCAGCCTATCAGCTTTAAAGCAAGATATTCTTTGATATTATATTGTATTTCTTGAGTTTTTAATACGTTTACGGAATGACTCCTGTTTTGCTGAGCATTAAAAATTCAGTTCATCTACGATAACGAAGAGAAATTCACACTTGTACCTATGTGTATAGCCTTCTCAAACGAAGTAGAGGATTTTTTAAGTCTTTGAAGCCATATATTTTTTTGATATCGCGTTTACTGTGGAAATCTATAAAAAGTTCGTATGCAAAGTTCCGATTAATGTTAGGTCGGGGGATTTTATTGTCCATTTCAGTGTTAGAAGTTTGACGGTATATGTCCGATAAGTTTATTGTTGTAATGTGTCTTGATAAATATTTGTGTCAATTTTTTTTTTCGTTCCATCAATGATACTTTTATGTTCGTGAAGTACCACATTGTAATGCATAGGCAGACTTTCAGAATTGTTTGTATGCCTCAATAGTTAGGCCTTCTGAAAAAATAGAATGACAGTCCATGTACCCTTTTCTAAACCATTATTTACTGTACTTTCACCATAATTTTGTATGCTCATGTTGGGCTGATAAACACGTATGTCAATTGGATTTATGAATAATATTCCGCGACTTTTTAATCCAACTGTGGGGCACAAAACATTGTAATACCTAAAATATTGTACATTACATAGGTATATGTATGATATATGTACTCCTCGTTTTACAAATATTGAGCTAATAAAGTTTATTGATCTTAAACCGGATATCAGTTGACCTTTTGCTAGAAGGTGAGAAGAAGAAGGTAGAAGGATCATTTATATCACTGGAAATCTATCTTAAATCCCTAGAAAATTTTAAGAATTTCCCATGAATCGGACATTGAGACATTTACTTTTTTATCGGCTCGTATGAAGTCTGAGGGCAGGGAATCCCCGACGTCCGTGACAGCGGATGTAAAGGCGTTTTCCGCTCGGCTCATGGAGTAGTTGACATATCCCCCCACACTTACGCGTCTAAAAGTGGTCCTAAAATCCCACGTTATAGGGGGCGCTGCGAACAGCCAAGAACCGTAGAATTCCGGCGAGCGGAAAAATTTGAATACATATCATTTATCACGAGTAATGTGGCATTCGAACTGCACATGTACTAAAGAGAAAATTTCATTTCTTCAATATTACTCTGACCATGTAACTACGTTCAGATGAGAATCTTATGTACTCCGATAAAGAGTGAAAATAACTGAGGCTGAAAAATAAATGCTGTTTTCGATTGGTATCAAAGATAGGAGAAGTTTGTATTGGGTCACAAGCAATATACCTGAGAATAAACTTATAGTCGTCACGAAAATATACAAATTATTACAGTAATGTTATAAAAATATATGTATACATTTCCAGTGTGCTCCAGTAGCTTATGTGAGTCTAGACCGTCGCGCAGGAGTCTGGCATTTTCTGTTTTTTTTTATTTTTAAAAATGATTTATTATTTATTGACTCGAATTTCCAGCAACCAAAATGTAGTCGCATAATTACTGACTGAAATGACTTGAATATAGCTCTGATTTCTCATCTACATTCAGGACCAACAACTTGATTTGTAGTGCTACAAATATTATAGATTAGAGTTTCAAATCTTGTACAGTTAAATACATTGGTATATACAATTTAAATATACCGGGTGATTTACCCTACATCGAAAACATTGGAGAAACAATTTTTTGTGAAATTCTGAGAATAAATGTCTTTAGCGAAATTTCTGAGGTGCCTTCAGTTTTCGAGTGAGAAATTATTAAGGTGGACCAATTACAGACCAGAAAAGAGCTTTGAATGGTGCCAGGTTTCGTATGTGCAATAATTGCATTTCGCCTCGACCGCATTTCACTATGCCGTCCGGAGGAGAGGATCGCATCTGTGTTCGAGCGAGTAAAATTATGCCGGCCGGATCTAAAGATCTCATCTGTGTTTGAGCGCGTAAAATTATGCCGTCCAGATCTGATAATCCCATCTGTGTTTCATCGCCTAAAATTGTGCCGTCCGGATCTGAGGATAGCATTTGGGCTCCATCGAAATTCACTGTGCCGCTGGGAGTAGAGGACCGAATTTGGGCTCCACCGAAATTCACTGTGCCCCTGGGAGTAGAGCAGCGGATTTGGGCTCCACCGAAATTCACTGTGCCGCTGGGAGTAGAGGACCGGATTTGGGCTCCACCAAAATTCACTGTGTCGCTGAGAGTAGAGGACCGGATTTGGGCTCCACCGAAATTCACTATGTCGCTGAGAGTAGAGGACCGGATTTGGGCTCCACCGAAATTCACT